>JAQBSW010008747.1:0-32412 GCA_029291075.1 Eudiplozoon nipponicum
ATATATATATATATATATATATATGGCTGTGTGTAAATGTATCATTATGAAGAACTTAAATGAGCTCAACTTTATATATGGAGAAAACAATTAATATTTTTTTTATATATTATCATGCAAGTAGGTAAACAAAAGTTCACTTACAATGAGCACACAAAATGTATACATACTTTTCCAGAAATTGAAACGAGAAATAGCTTAATTAAACACAGTTTCTCATACCGTTTGGATAGCCCTATGGTAACCCCCATGCACGAAAAAATGCTTTTTCTTACCCAGATCTGGAGAACGTCTATTTATTGCAACCTTCTTTAAATAAGGAAACTTACTCGAACACCTAGCATTAGTCAGAGTTGAAAAGTATTTTGTTGGAACGTTGCACTTTCAAACACTAATCTTATTTTGCTCCAATTAGTTGGTATGTACTCGAAAAAACCGGCTTGTATTACTGAACAACATAAATACATTAATCTGTCCAACTGAATTTGATTGAGTTTAAAATTGGGGAAATTATCTCGGCCATAATTGCATACACTCTCAGTAATTTCCTTTAAGGAGGTATAAATAAATAATAACCTTACATCAAACCAAAACATCCAATGGCTTTTAATTGTAAATTTGTCCACTCATTTAACAAATTCAAAGGAATCTTTCAACCTGTACTCAACTAATAGATTTCTCGTCGGTTTCAACATTTTAGTCCACCATTAAGCTTATTCATGCACTGGTTTAA
This sequence comes from Eudiplozoon nipponicum, assembly GCA_029291075.1. NCBI lineage: Eukaryota > Metazoa > Platyhelminthes > Monogenea > Mazocraeidea > Diplozoidae > Eudiplozoon > Eudiplozoon nipponicum. Next base: position 734 of record JAQBSW010008747.1, read on the forward strand.
TTATAATTGGTGCAGGTGGTGTTAATCGAAATTTATGTTTGTGCATCTTCAGTACAGGAAAAAATGTAATTATCTTTGTCCCAACTGGCCTGTGCTATTTGTGCTCCGTGTGTGTGATCTATAAATCTTTTAAAAAATAGGATAACGCCATCGAAATTACATTCTTAGTTGCTTCCTTTGCAACATAATTGATGTTAATTTGAATTTATGGACGAGAACATTTATTGTGCGGGGGTGACAACAATTACTATCATCAAGGTTTCGATCTTGATATAAACATCTGACCCATAAAGTACATATATTTGTTAGTATAAACTAAGAATTGTATTGTTTAGAAAAGGCAATTCATCCAGTAGACCCGTTTCGTCCTTATTGGTAACTCATCTCGTACCGTCCAGAATTTGCGGCGAACAGGGCTTGCACCTGGGCACGTCTGCTTCTAAATCTGCTGCTCTAAGCACTGAGACAACCAGCCACCTACCACAAACAATTTTCCATTATATACTGACTAATGTTTGTTAATTATCCTATCCTTTATGTGAAGCCTTTATGGCATCTCTGTAGACTTGAAGTTCCAATTAACCACTCACAAGTTGTCAGAAGAGAATAGGCACTACGCTAACTGGGGAAGCGGTATTGAACTGAGCATTCATACAAATAAACGAGCATTGGTTGCGCAGTCGGTGATTAAAATGTCGATAATCAAGTTTGCGATCTTGATATAAACACCTATCACATTTTGTTCATACATTCGTCAGTACAAAATATGCCTTGGATAGTGTGTTAAAGGCAATTCATCCAGTAGACCAATTTTGTTCTTATTCTGAACTCATCAGGTATTGTCCAGAATTTGCCGCGGACAGTGCTTGAACTGGGCACGTCGGATTCGGAATCTACTTCGCTAAACATGCCGCACACTACACATACCTTTAACTTATATACAAACTATTTTTTCTCGTTTATGTTAGGTGGAGCTCATATGGCATCCTTTCAAACACAAATTTCCTACTAACAGACACCACTCTACATGGGGAAGTTATATTGAAATGAACATTTATATAATTAATCGAACATTGATCGCGGGGGCGGTGATAAAAATTATTTTTAATCAAGTTTGCGATCTTGATATAAACACTTGACCTTTTATGTACTTACTTTTGTTAGTATAAACTACGCATTGTACACGATCGAAAAGACAATTCATCCTGTAGAGCGAGTTCATCCTTATTGAAAACTCATCACCTGCTGAAAATAATTTGCCGCGGACCGTGTAATGGTAGTATCAAGGAAATCGTTACCGTTTGAGATTTAAATTTCGTTTGTTACCTTTCGCTAAAATTTGTCAATTTCATCTGCTTTACCCTTCAGGCGCGCACAATTTCTGTTGTCATTTAGCACGTTGCCCATCTTTTGTATACTGTCTGCTCTTGCCTTTACTGGCGTGTGGTTTTTTGAGGACTGCATTTCTGCTGATATTTTTAAGCACATTTGAATTTTGCTTTGTTAATACATGCTGTTTTGCGCAGTTGCACGATTTCAGCAATAGAGTCGGATCAACTAAAGTCGATTTAAACTTGTTTTTGTAATCAATGCCTGTTGGTACTTTGTCGAATATTTGCTCAAAAAGCAATTCATATGCTGACACAAAATCGATATTGTTTTTGTTTGAAGGACTAATTTCATAATTTTACCCATCGGTAGTGCCTTCATTATTAGCTGGTCGATTTCAACTTCTCATAAGTTATGAATACAAGTCGATATTTAATCATCTAGGTGATTTATCACATTCTAATTTCTTCAATACTTTTTTTTCTTTCTTCAAATTATCTGTAAAAATTTTCAGAAATCCTGTTCTAGATACACACTCAAGTCTTGCCAACAGTAGGCTTCATCTTCTCTTAACTGCTAAATATTGGAATACACCCACGTTATCAGATTTCCTCAAATACCCCGTAGTTTAGCCTTGCATATTGTGCACAAAAACTCCTGGAAACGTAATTGATTCATGCTCTTATTATAATGATATTTCACAATAGCGCTGTTTACGCCCTGCATTTTATCGGCATAAGTTGAGGTAGATTTATGAAAGATTTTTTTGAAATGCGAGTTTTAACAAGATTCATAGTAAGTATGTATTGGGCGTTGCGAACCTAGTAACAATTTAGTACAGTTGTGACCAGAAGGATAAACCAAAAGCAGCATGAACGGAAAGTATAATCTCATGCACATTTGTTTCGTGATAACTGGCGAATCATCAGTAGCAGCCGGTATTACGCCATAGTGTTAATATCCTTTACAGACTCGGTATATATATTAGATAGTGTGAGTTAGTGTTGAAGTCGCATTGTCGTTTACTTTAGATTATGTTAGCTTCACTATCGAAGGTTTACACATTCGTCTAGGAGATTGTACCGTCCTATTATTCCACATTCTTCGAATAAATATATAGTGGTTAAAGGACGTAATACCGGCTCCTACTGATGAGTCGCCAGTAAGCACGAAACGAATGTGCATTAGATTATACTTTCCGTTCATGCTGCCTTTAGTTTATCCTTCTGGTCACAACTGAACTAATTTGTTACTAGGGTCGCAACACCTAATACATACTTGCATATATATATATTAGTTCTCCGCAACAAACAGTATTTAAGATTCATAGTAATCTTCCCATATGCAAAAGTCAAATGAAGTTGTATCAGATACATAACTGCAAAAGAATCCGTTATAGTTGATGAGTTATCCGTTTTCTTATGCAAAATTTAGCGTATACCGAAAAAATATATTATAATAAAATCTGTATATACTACAATTTAAATAAATATTTCTCTACAAAAATAAAATCAGCCTCAATCTGTCACACTACAGCTCTTGATGAATTACTAACCTCTGTGTGATATTTCATCTGCATAAACAATCAATTGACAAGTAAGTTGCTGTTAATCTCGACCTCAAGTATGTTTAACTAGGTTGCAATCTTGATATAAACACCAATCCCATTATATAGATTTGTGTGCATGAATTTAGCACTGCATAAGTTAACAAAGGACATTCATCCAGAATACCAGTTTCATCCTTATTAGGAACCCCTCAAGTACTGTCTAGAATTTGCCACGAACAGGGCACGTCTGCTTCAGAGTTAGTGATTATCCACTGCGCTATTCTGCCGCACACGACATAAAATTTAAGTTTTATGCTTACTTTTATATTTTGTCAGTCTTTCCTCCACATTTTGGCTTGCGACTTCTATTTAAACCTAAAATTCCAACTAGACACCCACAATCTTTTGTTTTAGAACGTACACCACGCTACCTGGGGATGTGATATTGAATTGAACATTTATATTATAACACACAATTTTGACTGAAAATAAGTAATCAGATCAAGGTTTTAAATCTTGATACAAACTAACCTTATATATATATATATATATATATATATATATATATATATATATACTAGGAAGTCATCCAGTATAATCCGGTTTTGTCTTTATTAGCAACTTCTCATGTAACGTCAAGAATTTGTCACAAACGAAGCTCGAACCGGGGCACGTTTGATTTGTAGTATGTAATTGTATTCACTGCGCTCCCTGCCGCACGCCACAAAATTTTCTGCTATTTACTAACTGAAGTTTTTGTTTAGTCTTTCCTTCAATTGTAGCTTATGTGGCATCCCTCTGTAACTTACGTTTTTTGGTGTACTTGCCTGATTTTAATAAACGTGTAGTATCACACATGATTTAATTTTCATTCAAACTTACAAATTTATATAATGGAATTGACGTTTTATCAAGCTGGCGACCTTGATTTAAATAAAATTGTGCTATTTTGTGAAATTACCGCCGGCATTTTTTACCAGTGAGTTTTGATGTTCCCTATTATTTATCCGAGCTTTTTTTCTAAAAAAACTGCTTGATTTAAAGTTGGAATATTTCTAAACATTGAGTCACCCGATATATTCTTGCGAGTCGTAGGATGTACCAAGACTGTCATTTGTGGGAGGCGTATCTTGCCTTCGTATGAAATCTGCAAATCTTGTATTCTGGTCTATTTTACTGAGCATTTTCTATACTCTGACGATAAGCAAGGTAGATTGGAACGCGCCAGTAAGTGTAACTGACGACAATTCAGGTGTTTTGTGCGAAAGGTTAAGATAAGCTCAACGATTAGACTTCTAATTCAATTTGTAGAATGATGTGTTCATAATTGAATTTTACGCGTGACTTAATTTTTCCTCTTCCATGTTCTTCGTTTCTTCAACTAAAACACTTTAGTTTCCCATTTTTGTTAAAATTAAACATAATATAATCAAAGTTGCGATCTTGATATAATCACCTGACCCATTAATTACTTACATATGTCAGTTTAAACTAAGAATTGTATAGTGTAGAAAATACAATTCATCCAGGAGACCGGTTTCGTTCTTACTGGGAACTCACCGTGTACTGGTCACAATTTGCCGCGGACAGCGCTCGAACCTGGGCACGTCTGCTTCGAAATCTGGTGCTCTAACCACTGAGCCACCCTGACGCACACTACACAACACACAATTTTCAGTTATATACTAACTAATGTAACTTGATATTCTTTAAATATGAAATTATTATATTCGTCTGGTTGAGAACAACTTTCTGCAATTTTATGCGTATGGCCTGAAAACCCATATTAATTGATTATCCGGTAGGTCTGGAGCTTGGAGTCGATTCCAACAAATGAGTAGTTTGTATAAACGAAATGTTTACATTTATTCGAAACATTTTTATCATTATTGGGCATATACTCCTGTACTATAAATGCGAATATATTATAAGATACGTCACGTTTTTACATACAAAATGATGCATTATATTTCAATTAAAATATAAAATAAGCACACATTTTAAAATACTATTATTAGTAGTAATTAAACGAACATTGGTTGCGCGGGTGGTGATAACAATTATTATAATCTAGGTTGCGGTCTTGATATAAACACCTGATCCATTAATTACTTATAAACTAAGAATTGTATAGTGTAGAAAAGGCAATTCATCCAGTATACCGGTTTCGTCCTTCTTGGGAACTCATCATATACTAGCCAGAATTTGCCACGGACAGGACTCGAACCTGGGCACGTCTGCTTCGGAATCTTGTGCTCTAACCAATGAGCAATCCTGCCGCACACTACACTGCACACAATTTTCATTTAAATACTAACGAATGTAACTTGGTTAGTCTATTTTTCCTTTAGATGGAGCTCATATGGCATCCATTACGACCCAAAGTTCCAACTAACCATCTCCAATCTGTCATTACTGAACAGACACCTCACTACATGGGGAGGTGGTATTTAAATGAACATTTATATAATTAAATGTACTGATATTGAATTCTTAAATTCTTTTGGTCGTATTTTAACTGAATTTTTGGTAGGCACGCATTTTCTGGACATGTAATTTGCGTTTGACGCGAGCACAGCGAAATTAATATGTAGTGGATGTAGCTTCAAATAAATTTACGATTGCGTCTATGAAATTATAATGAAAGGAATGATTAAGGCTTATTGGCACATGACCAATTATGCGGCGCACGTCTGTCTAGCGAAACTACGGTAATTGTTATGAAATCAATCAGTTATATGTGCTAATGCAATCGTTCAAAGGAACTTTCTCAATTTTTTTTAGTGTTCGTTGATACACTGTGTGATGAAATGTCGACTGACGAATAAGCTCTGTAATAAGTTTCAAAATACCTCTAAAGCAAATGTTGGCATGGATGTTTTAAAAAATTTATAAAAAAGATCAAACGTTTCATCTAACGGGCTTTTCTTATACGAAATATTTTGCATTATTATCTGCTTTAAAGTATTGCATATAATTTAAATGGTGACTTTTAATCGGTTGAAAAAAGCAGATCTATATCTTTTCTGTAAATCTAGTTTGCGAGCTTGAATTAATCACCAATCCCATTGTATTTTACCAGTCGAACAACATAGAAAAACTATCGTCCGTCACACGCACAGACGTGTTTCGATCTTCCGTTATGATCATCAGTACACGATGACAAACTGACATGCGAGGGTCAAACCGCAATGCATATATATCTCCATAGTTAAGTAGTGTTGCTTTTTGCGAAAGTTGCAAATGGCTTCCAAGTTTATAGGTAAAAAAGTTTTACTTTTCAAACTTTTATCTTATTGCATATTCTTGCTTCCTGATGACTAACATATATGCATTCGTGTATTGACAACTTTTTTCAACTAAGACCAGAGCTATGGGCCAAAGTCAGCATGTGAAAAGATCAAATGATATCTACTCATGCGTTTCGTAGTTACTGAAAACTTATCAGTAGAACGCGGTTCTACCTTTCGGGCCCACCTTTTATTTGTTCAAGAAACGTCAGGCGGTTAGATTGTTTTATTCCTTATACTCATGGGTTTTAAATGAGTAGTGTCAATTTCTTATAAAGTTTTTAGAAACGCGAATTGAATTCTAACTCATGATATACAATAACATGCCCAAATTCTATGATTTTCGAGATAGGCTAGATTTGATCGCAATTGGTAATATCAACAACGCTCAACTTCTAAAGTACCAAAAAACTTATTATTTATTCTCGATCAAATCTTTCGGGCCAAACCGATAAATACTTGCTTCTTGAATAACTTAATCATATTTCTTTTTCATTTTAGTGATCCAAATGGAATTGCCGGAGTATCTGAGTTGACCTACACACTAGACAATTCATCACCTACCGCTCAACGACTGTTTAAGTTAAGCCAGTCGTCCAGTGGTAGTGGTGCCACTGTTGCCGATGTTGTTCAACTAGTAACCAAAACAACCATAAATCGCGAAGAGATCGGATCAAGTCAAGTACTTGTTCCGATTGTTGTAGGGTATGGCGCAGTTACCAGTGGAAATGCAAGACAAGCGCGCTCGGCCACATCTACAATCACCGTAATAATAGATGGATCAAGTGTCGTATCGGCCCCGCGTAATGCGTATATTAAAATCGATGTGTCCATACCAATTTGTAAGATATTTCTAAGTGTTGACTTTCAAAAAAGTGTTTTTGATACTAAATTAATTCTATGAAATGACATATATATATATATATATATATATATATATATATATATATATATATATATATATACTCACGATTTAGTGTAAAAAGGACCTGTACTCTACAAATAAGTTGGTAATATAGCAGGTGTAGTCAACAAAGAAATGTAAGTGACTGCGCCGGGAATATGATTTATCAGGTCAAATCGAATACTTCCATGAAGTACATCAAACAATATTTCCATAGACATACATATACACTGAAAAATATTTTCCATTAATACTCTATTAATTGTAGATCTTAATATCTAAAAATGACATATTTATACATTTAAACCACTTGAACGAAACAAGGATTATCATACCATTCTTTCGAGGTCCTGATATAAATGTATTGTTTATTGACCTGTACTGATGAAAATATTTCTAAAATCATATGATTCGGCAGAGAAATTAGTAAATATAAACTTTTTATTTTGTTCAGACCTTTGGATTATATATATATATATATATATATATATATATATATACATATATATATATATATACAATATATATATATATATATATAGTATATATAAGTAGTATTTATCCTCCGTTTGAATGGTGTACCGAGTAAAAGTAGTCATCCGTTTTCATCTGTTTTGAGACCAAAAATTGAACCTTAAAAACCTGCCTAAAACAAATGTAAATTATTAGATCTTAAATTTTCATAGTAAGTTGCATCGTCTAAATAGAGTTATCATGGTAGAAAATGAGATGTAAAGTCTGCATTCATCACAGAGAGCTTGTTCTTGTTAGTTGGCGGGAAATATAAACATACGAGAATAAGAGAGCCATCAATAAAAATATAAGTGGCAAATTGTATTTAGATTATATTTAAATTTGGAATATATATATATATATATATATATATATATATATATATATATATATATATATATATATAACTTTCATTATGTAAAATTAAAAACTACAATTTAATATTTGTGTTTTTATGTTTTTATACAGTTGAAATTGGAAATTAAGAACTGATAACTTTATCAAAATCCTATTACCTCAGTTCGTCAATCTTATCAGTTTCTGTTAATCTTATAATTTTAATTTTAAGCGAATCGTTGTTTATAGTGAAAAGCTTGTTGGTCTGGGATATTAATTCGTTTTATATGTTAATGTGTAATATAAAATGTTTTTTTAAATAGAGGTATGCAATTTTAAATCTTTAACTTTGAGAAGCTAAGCAACATATGTTAAATTAAACCGCAGTGATTATTGCATACTAAGAAATTGTTTACACTATTTTTTCATTATTTTTCAGATTGGTACTGGAGCTGTAAGTTAAATTCAGAAAAACTGTCTATGAACTTTATGCTTATACACTTGCTTTGCTTTTAAACAATGAAACTTTTCCATATAGCGTTTGTTTTGTGAATTTTTGAAAAACCAGCTAGGAGAGAAATAAATTCAGTAGAACCCAGCAAATAATTCTTCACCGTTTCTTTACATGTATTAGTAAATGTACGGGTTCAATTCCTTTCAGATAAAAAAGACGAGTGAGCTTAAAACACGGAATAATCTGGTTTCTTATGTACCACTTTTAGTCTTACCTTATACCTTTTTCGAGTTTAAACGGCCCTTTCGCAAAATTAAGTAGAATTAAATCTTTTTATTCTATAAGGCTTTATGGTCGACCGAAACTTAGAATCAATAACTAATGAACCTAAGTGTGACGTCCTACTGTTGTATTGCAGATTTGCGACGCATATTAATCAATGTGCCTCCTAGCCTACCTGTGTTGATCGCATGTTATAAATGCTCTATTAACTTCTAAACTGCTCTTGTTTGATATTTTTTTCATAAGTCCACTTCTTCAGCCTTGATGTATTTTATTTGTATTATAATGCATAATTCATTTAAAGTTGACATTTTAAATAACTTGATAAGATATTTTTGGTAATCATTTTAATGTACTCTTTTATTATATAGACAAAAATGCCGTTTCAAGTCTACCAATTGGCTACATGCCGGTGGATGAGATATTCACTTCTGATTACATTTTGAGAAACTTTTTATTCGTACCGAACGATACAACATTAAACTCATTTACGTAAGTTACAAAAATATTCTATAAATGGATATATTTTCGTTCGAAAATGTGTATTGTTATATTTTTTTTAAGCTTGAAATATGCGCTTTTTTGACTAAATCTTTACCAAATGAATAGGTGAAATTGACCGCGTATAAAATTCGTGTTGATTTATGATCTATAAGAAAACAAACATTGGTTGCGCAGGCGGTAATAACGATTATTAAATGAAAGTTGCGATCTTGATGCAACCACCATTCCCATTATATACATACAGTTCGCGTAGAGTTCATAATTAGGACGAAACCGGAATATTGGATGAAATTACATTTCCATATTATAAAATGCTTATTTTATACTCTCAAATTTATCTGAATAATAGGATTGGACTCTGCATAAATAAATATGTCCAATATTTTATTGTAAATAATCTTATAGCAGAAAGCGTATAACATTAGATTAAAATCCTACATAATCCGATAAGAAATTTTATGTGTGATTGATTACTGTTGTTCTGTTCTCCCTACTGATTGATCAACTTAAAATGGTTTCTCCCTCCTCTCTTTTCAAGACAATGAGTTAGTGGCTCCAACCAGCACTTAAAGTTTGGCCGTAGCTACACATACATCGGCTTCAACTATTATAAAACTCGTCCAAAAAGTATTGTCAAAACAGCCAAAATTGGAATTTTGTTAAACGATAAATAGTTAGATGATCCTCGCTGCTTGTCACTTCAATTTAGTTCTTAAAATATAATTTATGAGCAGGTTGATATTAAAACGAATTTACAATGTGCCCATATAGTTCTTATTACGTAATTTGCCTCAAAATGTCCTATTTGGCCTCTATGTAGTTCATTTGTCAAACTAGATATAATTTTAAATTGAAATATATTTTATTTTAACACATAGATGGACCAAAATAGATTAGCAAGTATGCAGTTGCTATATCAGTAAATTTTTACCTTTTAAGCTTAAGTTGCTTATAACTATTTTTTGTATCCGGCATTTTTTTTCACTTGAATGGGTAGCTTGGTCACACATGATTGGATCTGGGGATATATTAGGGGTAACGGAAGGCTGAATAAACCTTATCCATTTACTATCCCTCTCGAGGAACGGAAAAAGCGCTTCTGAAATTATTGTCTGTATGATGTTGGGAATTTTGCTCAAGTGTCTTATATTCTTCTATTCCTACAACTCGTAATTGTACGCACGTACTATCTGAAATATCTAATTTCACTTTCTTTCAACTAAGTTGCGATAATGTACTGATTTACCTTACTCGTAGAAAACGAGTAAATCTATATAATAGTTAATTATATTTTTGCTATGAATACATCTAACGTGTGTTTTGTTCCTACAATATGAAATGTAGAGATTGAATCGGAAATTTAGGCTTGGAAGGAAAAGAATTTGACTCTAAACTTAAATCTTCTGGAGAGCAGAGGTGGAAATGATTTTGAATTCAACGCATATTTAACCACACTTTATGAACATTTTCAATGCAAATCAGTATCAACTATTTCTTATGGTACTAATAAACCACAAATAACAATAACTATACCACAAATACCACTACTTCCAAACATAATAATACTGCTTCTATCATTGTTAATAACAGTAATATCACTACAACTATAATTACTACCACTAACAAAAATGCAGATACTTCTAATATTGCTCACACTTCTACTACTAATGATAATACTAATAATTTTAATAACATGACGACTACTAGTTATATTCTTACTAATAAAACTGAGGCTATTTTTACAGCTGCATCTTTTACTTAAACTAATATTTATGCTACTAATACTAAAACAGCAATAGCTTTTATTACTTTAATCAAGGTTGCGATCTTGATATAAACAACTGAACAATTATTAACATACATTTGTCAGTATAAACTATGTATTTTATAATGAAGAAAAAGCATTTCATACAGTAGGCCGTTTTCGTCTTTATTGGGAGATCATCACTTACTATCCAGTATTTACCGCGGACAGTACGTGATGAGTTCCCAATAAGGACAAAACCGCTCTAATAAATGAATTGCTTTTTCTTCATTTTATAAAACTTAGTTTATACTGACAAATGTATGTACATAATGGGTAAGGTTTTTATATCAAAATCACAACCTTGATTAAAGCAATTGGTATCACAGTTCGCGCACCAATGTTTGTTTAATAGCTTTTATTACTACTTTTATGACTACTTCTACTGATGCTCCATCTCCCACTACAATAATTACTAATTCTACCTGCAATACTACTTTTATTTTTACTACAACTTTTACTTGTCTAATTACTACTAATAATAATGGTTCGACATCTAGAACTACAAAAGCTACTATCGCTACCACTACTTCTGGTTATACCACTAATATTATATACAATTTTACTTCAACTAATACAACTACTAATAATACTAATATTACAACTAGTAATAATTTTAATACATTTCTAATAATAACTCTACTATTATTTTTCATACAAAAATTATTTATGATGAGTAGGTTTATTCTACTGCTTCAACTGTAACAACTACCAATTATAATAAATATACTTTTATTTCTACTACTACTACTACTACTACTACTACTACTACTACTACTACTACTACTACTACTATTACTACTACAACTAGCACCAACACCAACACTACGACCTTAACCACCAACACTGGTACTACTTCTAGTACTAATACTACTACTAATAATACTAATGCTACTTCTAATAATAATAATAATACTATCATTTCTATTCATTATAATAGTACTTCTACTACTAAGGCTGCTACTGCTACTACATTTACTATAACAGCAGCTACCACAAATTATAATAATTAAAACTGATTTATAAAGAATAATATTTATGCATTGTTTATCTTCTAAATCAAAGTATGTGTGTTAGGTTTTACTTGGTTTCCTAGTAACAAAATTAGTTCAGTTGTGACCAGAAGGGATAAACCAAGTGTGGCAATAGCCACCTTTAAAACAAATAATGAGCAAAAGGTCTTATCTAGGGAAGACATTATTTCAACAGAAATTCCTCGCAGAAGCGCCCGGATAAGAAGTAAGCAGGCAGCAAAATGGGAAAAGCAGACGTTGAGCTGATGTGAACATATATTAATTAATGTGTAAATTTGTTTTATTAAATAGATTATTGTTGTGCGTGCAAAATTCTATATATAATTGAGTAAAAATAAAGCATTTATGGCACAAATAAATATGTCTTCTGATGGGGTCGAAACGTTGATTCAGGCACTGGCGTCTCAAATGAAGAATTTAACGGACGAGTTAGGCATAATTTAGGCTCGTCTAGACGATACGTTAATAATAAACACTAACGACATACAAATTCGTGGAACATCAAACATAGGTGGACACAACAATGGCGACCGCGCCGAAGAGGAATCAGGAGTTAATATGCCAGCGTTTTCAGCCGAATCGACGAGTTATTTCAGACCGTCATCAGAGTTTAAGCCGATGTTGGCACCACTAGATGTGGAAAGGCCACAGTTGTGGTTCTAAAAATTTGAAGCATCAGTGCGAGCCCAAGAATTTACATTGGAAGCACCTATTGTGCGTGTAGCTGTACAGGAATTAGTGGACCGGACGGTAGCTGTCCAATTGGAATTGCCAGTTGACCTCACATATGAAGAATACAAAAGACGCGTGTTGGATCATTTCCGGGCCAGGCCTCAAGAAGTGTTCTCAGAATTATACAGCCTGACACCATTAAAGGGTGAGATGCCCATGGATACCATGGCACGTATCAAGCGGTGGTTCTCGAAGCTTACCGAGTCTTTACCAGGCTTGCAACCACATGAGGCCATCATGTTCATGCTGCTGGATCCTACTAGATACGGAGAAATATCCAGCAGCCCAGGAGGCCTTGAAGAGAGACTTCAGGCTCTTCAAAGCTCGGCCATAATGACAAATAAGATGGCAGCTGCATCTCCACGCATGGGTACAGTTACAACATCTGACAGGAGCGACATACCGTATTGGAATTCTTCGCGTCATAATAAGCAGTTCCGCGACAGAAGGCAACAGCCAGTGGCCTGGAAGCAAAGTCAGTATATAAGGACTCCGGCTCCGACGAATACGGCGTATAAGCGGCAACAAAACCCATGTACTGCCCCTCGAGAACGACCAGTGCAGTGGGGTAACAGGGTGAACAATCTCACAAATAATGGAGGGAGAGAACAAGGCACAAAAATTAATCCTTTGGTGGCTCCGACGGGTAGATCGAAGGAAGACCAGCAGAACAAACCAAAAAGTGGTCCGAACCAGATGGCTTGTGAAGAAAAGGAAGTGTGGAAAACACTGCCAAATGTAAGAATTTTCATTAAAGTTAAATTTTTAGAACTCTTCAACGGACAGCCAGTAATAATGCAATTGGATACTGGAGCGGATGTGTCGGTACTACCATTGACTTGGCCATTGAACAATATAAAACCAACGAAAGCAAGTTTATGTCAGGCATCGGGCGCATCGATGGTGGCTGTGGGCGAGTGGGACACAAAGATGTTAATAAATGAAAAGGTCTATCATATGTCTTTTGTTGTTTCGAATACGCAGACGCCCTTATTGGGACTTGATTTCATTAGAAAATGGGTTAAGACGATAGACTGTCAAAATAAACGGGTATACCTATCGCGGCCTGAAGGAATAAGATCAATAAAGTCTATAGGTAACCATAAGATTCAAGAGGAGACCAGTTGTCTGCCTGAGTGGTGGAAGAATCTTCAAAACCAATATAACAGTATATTCCAACTGCCTGATTGTAGCGAGCGTCCGGGGCCGACGGTCGACCAGTTTAAGTTATGGTTAGAACTAAATGATGGTTACGAACCACAAAAAGTATATGGTGCCCCTCCCAAGAAATTAGAAGCAGCGACTCGAGCAACCCAAGAAATGATAGAAGCCGGCGTTCTTGAACCGTCAACATCTGTTTTTCGTGCTCCAATGGTTTATGTTACGAAAAAGGATGGTTCGCTTCGACCAGCGGCTGATTTTAGGCAATTGAACTCAGTAACTAAACCGGACCCGTATCCCATGCCGGCTCTGCGTGATCTGTTCTTACAGCTAGCGGGAGGCAAATGGTTCGCCGTGCTTGATCTTAAACAGGGATTTTGGCAAATAGGCGTGCGGTCCGAAGACCGATGGAAGTTAGCGGTACAAGTACCCCAAGGTCATTTCCAATTCATCCGGGTATCATTTAACCTTAACAACGCTCCGAAAGTATTCCAAAGGATGATGGACTCGTTCGTGTCTGACTTAACTTGTACAACAGCTTACGTAGACGATGTTATTATATGGGGCACTACTGAACACGAATTACGTGTGAGGCTGCAGAAGATGTTGGCCAAAGCAGTAGAATGGCGAATACATTTTAATCCAGAAAAGGTACAGATAGGTCAAGAAGTGCGGTTCTTGGGACACTTAGTCTCAGCGGACGGATGCATGCCGTTAGATTCTAATGTACAACCGATCAAGGATTATCCGGTGCCTACTACTAGAAAACAATTGCGCCGGTTTATTGGTATGGTGAATTTCTATAGACCATACCTCGCAGGGATGGCGGTTACACAACAGCCCTTATCTCAGTTAACTAGTGCCAAGATACCATTTCGTTGGACGGAGGAGGCTCAACAAGCGTTTGTACTATGCAAGCAGAAATTAATAGAGGCAACTATTTTGACTTTCCCGGTAGGTAATATGTCAATTGTTACAGACGCGTCAGATATTGGGATAGGAGCGGTGTTACAAGCTGACGGACGTCCTGCGCAATATATAAGTCGCACACTTACTAAGGCGGAACAGAACTATACCGTCACAGAGAAGGAATTACTTGCCGTACAATGGGCGCTACGGAAGTTTAGATATTTTGTCATAGGGGGACACGTGGACGTCTTTACCGACCACAAAGCGCTAGTGCATTGGAGATCACTAGGTATTGAGAAGAAACGAGTACATCGAGCCATTGAAGAACTAGAAGAGTACGATATATCAATTCATCATAGAGCAGGAATCGAGAATGCGGCGGCCAATGCGCTCAGCAGAATTTCCGCTGTGCGCGTTTCGCCGCTTATAAAGGTCTCTGAAGAACAGGGAAGAGATGCTACATGTCAGGAAATAGTTAATCAGTTAAAAAACGGCACAGGGGTGTCTGGCACCATATAAAACGTTGAGTCTACAGAACGGCCTGTTGGTGCGGAAAGAAGGACAAACAGTGCAATGGTTTGTGCCAGAATCTATAAGAACAGAATTAATGGCCTTTTGGCATGAAACGTTGGGACATCCCGGCGCTGGGCGGCTCATTGAGACATTGCAGTCACGATTGTATTGGCCTGGTATGTCCAAAGAAATTCGTAGCTATTGTCAACAGTGCACTACATGCCAACGTTGTAAACCACAAAAACGAGAAAAGGTCACTCCGATTGCTTTCAATGCTACTGCACGGAACGAGTTTCTGCATATCGACCTGGTAGGTCCACTGCCAGTAGCTCGCGGTGGCGTGTCCTATGTGTTTTCCATGGTCGATAAGTTTACCCGATGGGTCGAGTTTGTACCACTGAAGAAGATCACAACAGAAAGATTATAACGTGCTTAGAAGAGCGATGGCTCAGTCGATTCGGTACCCCACAAGTTATTGTCACCGATCAAGGCGCACAGTTTGAGTCGAAAGAATTTAATCAGTGGTGCAAAGACCTTGACATAAAGCATTCCCGCACAACCACTTATCACCCGCAAACCAATGCAACAGCTGAGCGCGCACATAGGACGATGAAAGAGGTACTGCGATGTTGGTGCCACGAGAGCCCGGGAACGTGGAGAGACAAATTACATTTGGTTGAGCGGGCCATGCGCTTTACAGTCTCAACAGCGACAGGATTCGCTCCAACGACCATGGTCTATGGAGGACACATAAGACTGCCAGGTGAACCTGTAATCCAAGGGTCCCATGAGCGCTGCACCATAGCGGATATTCAGGAACGACTAAAACAGTTAACTGAATATGTAGGCGCCACACAGCGACAAAGCTATGCAAGGCAACCGACACGCACTCGCCTAAAGGTCGGCGATTATGTCATGGTAGCGAGGGTCGAGCCCATGGCACTGCAGGCTGTCAATGATGGGCCGTATCGCGTGGAGAGGGTGGACGCCGAGCACAATACTGTTTTTGTTAGCCTGCCCGATGGACCACGAGCTATTGCACTGGATCGTTTAAGCAGAGTGCGAAAGCCGATTCCGGAGGGGGGGGGAAGATGTGGCAATAGCCACCTTTAAGACAAATAATGAGCAAAAGGTCTTATCTAGGGCAGACATTATTTCAACAGAAATTCCTCGGTCCTAAGAAGTAAGCAGGCAGCACAATGAGAAAAGCAGACGTTGAGCTGATGTGAACATATATTAATTAATGTGTAAATTTGTTTTATTAAATAGATTATTGTTGTGCGTGCAAAATTCTATATATAATTGAGTAAATATAAAGCATTTATGGCACAAATAAATATGTCTTCTGATGGGCTCGAAACGTTGATTCAGGCACTGGCGTCACAAATGAAGAATTTAACGGACGAGTTAGGCATAATTAAGGCTCGTCTAGACGATACGTTAATAATAAACACTAACGACAAACAAATTCGTGGAACATCAAACATAGTTGGACACAACACAATCTACAGAATGAAAGAAATTTTATAGATCTATCAGATCCTTTGGGAGGCCAGGAACCAGGACTTGTTATTGACAGTGATGAATTGATAAAATTGATGTTAAAAATCAAATAAAAAAAACAAAAAGATCACCTTGGTATATCGATTGATAATCTGATTCAATTACCCTTAACATTTAGGAATGTGCTCTGCAACTTTATAAATAGAATTTTGAAGAATGGGAAATTACCAATCGATATATTAACGATAGTAGCAAAGCCGTTGCCAAAGTTAGTAAGCCAACGTGCGCCAGTGATTATAGATTAATCTCTATTATCCCTTCGTTTTTTAAGATAATAGAACTATTGATACTAGATCATTTAGAACGTATGTTACCGGCTGATTTTGACTTATGTCAACATGGCTTTACGAAAGGTAGATCGACAACTACTAATATGCTTTCCATGTGAAAACATGTAAGCACATTAGACGAGAATAAGTTAGATGCATTAATTGTATTTATAGATATCTCAAAAGCTTTTGACTCTATATCTTTGGATGCTATTTTGAATGCGATTAGTTTGTTGAATATTGATCCGAATATTTTTAGATTACTTAAATACTATCTATATAATCGACGAATGAGTATTCAAGTAAACGATTTGATATCAAAATCAAAACGAGTAACGAGTGGAGTTCCACAGGGATCAAGCTTGGGGCCAATTTTATTTAAAATTGTATTAGCAAATTTGGAAACTAAGATCCTTAACGGTCGAGTTTGCAAATTCGCTGATGATTTAAAAATAATCTTCCCAATTGATCCAAAGAATGTCGAATTCTCCAAAAATAATGTGACTTTAGATTTGTATGATTTGAGTAAATATTTGTTTACACTAGGGCTGAGAATAAACAATAAAAAGACGAAAGCTTTAAAAATAGGGAACAGAACAAACTTTCATTATGTTTATTTTCATGATGCTGTTATTAATGATGTGTTTGAGATTAAACTTATGCAAGAAATTAAGGATTTAGGCATAACTATTCAATGTACAGCTTCTGCTGAGAGACATATTGAAAGTATAGTAGGCAGTGCCAAGAAAAGATGGGCACTAATAAATCGAAATATCTTATCAAATGATATAAAACTTCAAATGCATATGATATGGATTAGACCGGTACTAGAATATTCTGTCGCTACTTGGAATCCATTAAAAAATGGTTCGTCTAATAAGATAGAAGCTGTACAAAGAAAAGTTGTGAAACATATTAGTCCTATTTCTTGCACTATATACGCCTCTAGATTACAGTTTGTGTCATTACAATCTCTGTGGTTTCGGAGGATGTGTTATTCTATAAAAGTTTTCCATTTGAAGCAGTGGACTGGTGCCTATATGACTCCGATAAGAAAGAGTCATGAAGTTGGAACTAGATCTGGACATTTAGCAATATCTCCTCCTTTGTTGGGGAATGTAGCGAGCAAGTTATTCTCTTTCTCGAAAATCTACAAAATTTATAACCAATTGCCGAAGGGGCTTAGAGAAATGCCTCCATCTAAGATGTCTTTTAAAACTTTATCCACTGAACTTGAAAAAGTCTGCAATCCTGCTGATATTTTTTATTTTTTTGATTATGATAATACTTTCTCATGGTTGAATAAAAGACCAGGATAATTATTATCGGAAACAGATTTTCTTGAGATTTTATTTCCAAGTTTTGTATTATTATAATTGAAATGTTATGCACTATATCTTCAAATTAGTTAACATTACATACAATCAATTGCTATTCATGGTTCTCAATTTTTGCATAATGTTACACTCGAATTATACCTTAATTGTTCCTAATTTGATGATTTATATATTATTCTTTTCAGTCGAACTTTCTGATATTGATATATTGTATTGTACAACTAGTGAGATATAAATAGAATAGAATAGAATAGAATATCTTTATTTGGATTCAAACCACACATATTCCATCAAATTGTAACACGCGGCTCCGTGTTACAACCCAACGAAGGTCAATTTTTACAAACGCTGTGCTCTTTAAGGTCAAATATTCTAACTCTGTCCTTAAACAATATTTCTCTTAGCTGTAATTTTAGGAACAATCTCTTTTAGTCTCAAGCAGTTTTAATCGATATTTCTTGAACTGCAATTTTATTTGTAATTAATAGTGTTTTTATAAAATAGACAGAACCGCGCGCGATCCGAGAGGATCACGCGGTGGAATGTTGTGTCATTGCGGATTTATTTCACTTAATTTAGTGTCCACATAGAAGAATGGATTAATAGTTTGACATGAACTGAAAATATTGCAAGTAGTAAGCTAAAGCTTTGTTAGTTTTTTATCATTGAAGTCTTTAAACAATTTACATCTTCATTTTTAATGATAACTTTTAACGATGATTTTAACATGTCATCATATGTTTTATTCGATGGTATAAATACAATTCTGTTCAGACATTTGTGTAACAATAACCACTTGTGTGCAAAACATTTTCTCTATAAACATAAATCAGTTTACTATGTTCATATTGTCATGTATTTTTAATCGTTTGACTATTCTCACTGTGGATGGTGTTTAAGACTTATTTTTGCATAAAAATCTATTTTTACAGCTGACTAACATATATTCAATTTGAACTAACTGTGAATTACATTACTATTTGCAACTTTATATCTAATATACGTATGACCAGATGTTTTTGCCTTCTCACATAAATCATCCGAAAAAGATCAGAGACTGATTAGACGCATGGGTAATAATAATAACCACCATTGATAAGTAGTAGGGGTACAAAGTCAGGAACGAGATAGCAACAGTGAAAAGTACCCCTACAATATATTGTACAATTTCCAATTTTATTATTTGATGGAATATGTGTGGTTTGAATCCAAATAAAGATATTCTATTCTATTCTATTCTATTCTATTCTATTCTATTCTAAATACTTGATTTTAAAATTGTGCGCTATTTTCAGTTTTTGAGTATCTCGCTCCTTGATTGGTATTGTAATTTTTTGTCTGCTGCATTTTAACATTTTTCCATAGTAAACGATTAAATCATTATCAAATACATTTATCCATCAATTGCCTTTTGTTCTGATATAAAATAAAAAGACTAGGACTATCACAGAAGGCGTAGGGATAGCAACACCTACTGATTCTAACACGTCGGCAGTTAGAACAGTCCTCTTACCTCGTCCATCAGTCGCACATGACTTTGCCGATATAATCGAGAAGCACCTAGCAGTGTTTCAGCCTTTCAGTGCCAAAAGGATAGGTTTGAAGACAGGAGTAGAACACCAAATAGAATTGGTGGCTCCGTTGCCTTGTTCACCAAAGGCTCAACCATTGGCACAACACAAGCAACAAGTTGCTTTGTCAGAATTTCACCAATTGCGCGAAGAGGGGATTTGTAGAAGGTCAAATTCCAATTTTGCTTCCCCAATAGTGGTAGTTCCCAAACCTGAACCGGGTCAATGGAGGGTTTGTGGGAATTATCGTCTATTAAACTCAGTGACGAAGGGTGATTCTTATCCTCTCCCTAACCAGAGTACTCTGCTCCGAGACATAATGGGATATGAGGTTTATTCAACTTTAGATCTCCAGATAGCGTACTATCAGGTACCAATGGAAGAAAGTTCGATACCTTTCACCGCAGTCAGATTTCCAGGAGGGGGATCGCATGAATTTCTTTGAATGCCTTTTGGTTTGAAAAATGGCAGTCATACATTCCAGCGTTTGGCTGAAGAAATCCTTCAGAATTGTCCATTTGCGAGGGTATATATAGACGACATAATAATTTTTAGTCGCTCCCGAAATGAACATCGTACGTATTTGGAAACGGTTTTGACCAGGCTGGAACAAGATGGAATAGTGGTCAAACCTAATAAGAGTAATATAGGCTGCTCTTCAGTTAAATACCTTGGTCATATACTTTCCAAAGACGGAATTAAACATTTGGAGGATAAGGTCCATGCTATTAAGGACGTAACGGAACCCCGAACCGTACGCCAATGGTGAAGGTTCTTGGGCATGATCAGCTATTATCGTCGATTCATTCCAGGTCTAGCCGGAATTCTTGGATCGTTAACAAGCCATCTCACTCGTGAAAAGAGCACGATCAAGAAGTCTTGGCCTATAAACTTGAGTCAAGAAGACCGAGAAAATTTCCAAAAGGCCAAGGATATGTTAAGTGACGTAACCACATTAGCACCTGTAGATTGGGAAAAACCTTTCGAACTAATCACAGATGCCTCAGATGTTGCATTAGGGGCAGTGCTACAGCAAAGAGATCCGGACGTAGTAAGACCGATTGGGTTTTATAGCCGTAGGCTTAATGATCGAGAAAAACGTTATGATACGTTTGGCAAAGAGGTTCTAGCAGTGTATGCCGCAGTTCTTCACTTCGAGCATTACTTAGAAGGGCAAAAGTTTAGTTATTGACCGATCATAAGCCATTGATCAGCATACTTGGTAAGACAGCTAGGCTTAATTACTCTCGTAGAGTAAATTCCCAAATAACACGGTTAGCAGAGTTCGATGTCACTGTGTCTCATATTGCTGGCAAAGAGAATGTGGTAGCCGATGCATTTAGCCGACCGAATGAAGCTGATGTCGAGCTGATATTTCAAGGTCCATTGAAAATTTTAGATGAATCAATGCACGATTTCGTTAGTCAAATCGAGGAAGCGGAAGGATCGGATCCCTTTACATTAGTATTGTCCAACTGACCAGGATATGTGCGTAAGCTCATAAGTTGCAAGTGGTTGTTATGCGAAACATCTAGAAGTCAACCGCGACCATATGTGCCATTGGATTTACGGGCCAAGATTATCCAAGTGTTACATAACATGGGTCATCCATCCATTAAAGCCACCAGTCGATTAATCAACGAGAGATACGTATAGCGCACATGTCTAAAGACATACGGGTATGGGTAAGAGCCTGTGCCAAGTGTCAAACGTGTAAGGTGTGGAGACATACCAGAACCGAGATAAAGAACATTGGAATACCAATCGGACGGTTCAGACACGTACACATAGACATTGTCGAGATGCCTGAAGTAAATGGAAACAAATACTTGCTGAAATTGGTAGATAGATTTAATCGTCAATTTGAAGTGGCGATTTTAAAAGACATGACAGCGCAAGAAGTCTTTTTCGCGTTTCTACATAATTGGATATCGCGTTATGGTGTTCCGGAAAAGGTCACTAGTGATCGTGGTAGTCAGTTTATGTCAGAGCTTTTTGTAAGATCCCTCAACATTATGGGAACCACTGTAATACATACTAGCGCGTATAACCCACTAGCGAATGGGATGGTAGAAAGACTACATCGTAAACTAAAAGCTGCATTAAGGTGTACTAGTGGAACAAGCTGGATACACGATCTTCCTATAGTACTACTCGCCATGCGCAATAGATATAGGGCGCAATTAGGAACTTCTATA
Organism: Eudiplozoon nipponicum; assembly: GCA_029291075.1. Classification (NCBI taxonomy): domain Eukaryota; kingdom Metazoa; phylum Platyhelminthes; class Monogenea; order Mazocraeidea; family Diplozoidae; genus Eudiplozoon; species Eudiplozoon nipponicum. The sequence continues at coordinate 22,986 of JAQBSW010008747.1, forward strand.
GCAGAATTGGTTTATGGAGAACCATTAAGATTGCCTGGAGACCTAAAAGAAACTCCAAATAGTCTTGATTGGGCTTCTAGTTATGTAGATTGGTTTGTAGGAGCACTCAGAGACAAGATGTGTCGTTTGGCCCCAACCAAGACCAGAAAAGCTATACCAAATGCTATGTGTCCTCTGATATAAAATCGGCTTCGCATGTGTATATAACTAATGAGAATAGGAAGAACTGCCTGACACCATTTTAAAAAGGACCATACAAGGTCAAGAAGATGACTGACAAGAATGTTATCATAGAAATAAATGGCATTGAGGAATGTGTTACGTTGGATCGCTGTATTCCCCAGTTTATCTGGATTGACGGTATGACTGAATTAACAGATGCGTCGAATCTAATGTGTGCAATCCCATCATGCAGGCACATAATGAAATGCAGAACTCTGAAGAAACGTTGTCGAATATAGCAAAATCTTATTCTACTGAATCAAAGCATGAAAACTATTTGTCGATACCAAATGATTTTGAAGAACCAGCGAATGTTGTACCGGGCGAGATGACGACGTCAGGGGCGCCAGTATGCACAACTCGTTCTGGAAGAATACATCGTCAGCCGAAGAACTATGATTACGTCTATTACTAGCCGTCTTTTTGAGAAGGTGGTGTATGTAGAGGATGTTAAATCCTCCGCCTTATGTAAAATGACCTTGACTGATAAATTTAAACCACCATAGCTGATTGTAACGAACTTTATTTAAAAAGATTTTTTTCTTTTTATTTTCCAGAACATTCTTTGTTTAAATACTTGATTTTAAAATTGTGCGCTATTTTCAGTTTTTGAGTATCTCGCTCCTTGTCTGGTATTGTAATTTTTGGTCTGCTGCATTTTAGCATTTTTTCCATAGTAAACGATTACATCATTATCAAATATATTTATCCATCAATTGCCTTTTGTTCTGATATAAAATAACATTGAAGAGGAGCCCTGGAGCAGGTATATTTGATTTTATTGTTGGGTCACGTTCATACCATAACAGATTATTGCTGAAAGGAACAGCTTTCCAACTTTCACTTTCCGATTGCCAAACAGTAGTGTCGATTTAATTGTTAACTCCTATACTCACCTGACCCATTAATTACTTACATATGTCAGTATAAACTAAGAATTGTATAGTGTAGAAAAGGCAATTCATCCAGTAGACCGGTTTCGTCCTTATTGAAAACTCATCAAGTACTGGCCAGAATATGCCGCGGACAGGATACGAACCTGGGCACGTCTGCTTCGGAATCTGGTGCTCTAACCACTGAGCTATCCTGCCGCACACTACACTACACACAATTTTCAGTTATATACTAACTAATGTAACTTGGTTAGTCAATTTTTCCTTTAGGTGGAGCTCATATGGCATCCATTTAGACCCAAAGTTCCAACTAACCATGCCCAATCTGTCATTACTGAACAGTCACCACATTACATACAATTCTTAGTTTATACTGACATATGTAAGTAATTAATGGTTCAGGTGTTTATATCAAGATCGCAACTTTGATTATAATAATTGTTATCACCACCCGCACAACCAATGTTCGTTTAATTATATAAATGTTCATTTCAATACCATTTCCCCATGTAATGTGGTGTCTGTTCAATAATGACAGATTGGGCATGGTTAGTTGGAACTTTGGGTCTAAATGGATGCCATTTGAGCTCCACCTAAAGGCAAAATTGACTAACCAAGTTACATTAGTTAGTATATAACTGAAAATTGTGTGTAGTGTAGTGTGCGGCAGGATAGCTCAGTGGTTAGAGCACCAGATTCCGAAGCAGACGTACCCAGGTTCGTATCCTGTCCGCGGCAAATTCTGGCCAGTACTTGATGAGTTCCCAATAAGGACGAAACCGGTCTACTGGATGAATTGCCTTTTCTACACTATACAATTCTTAGTTTATACTGACATATGTAAGTAATTAATGGGTCAGGTGTTTATATCAAGACCGCAACCTTGATTATAATAATTGTTATCACCACCCGCGCAACCAATGTTCGTTTAATTATATAAATGTTCATTTCAATACCATTTCCCCATGTAATGTGGTGTCTGTTCAGTAATGACAGATTGGGCATGGTTAGTTGGAACTTTGGGTCTAAATGGATGCCATATGAGCTCCACCTAAAGGAAAAATTGACTAACCAAGTTACATTAGTTAGTATATAACTGAAAATTGTGTGTAGTGTAGTGTGCGGCAGGATAGCTCAGTGGTTAGAGCACCAGATTCCGAAGCAGACGTGCCCAGGTTCGTATCCTGTCCGCGGCAAATTCTGGCCAGTACTTGATGAGTTCCCAATAAGGACGAAACCGGTCTACTGGATGAATTGCCTTTTCTACACTATACAATTCTTAGTTTATACTGACATATGTAAGTAATTAATGGGTCAGGTGTTTATATCAAGACCGCAACCTTGATTATAATAATTATTATCACCACCCACGCAACCAATGTTCTTTAAACTCCTATACTCATTGATACCGATATTAAATTCGCGGACACAAATATGTTAGTGCAGGAGATAACGGACTTGAACTTAAATGACGCAAGCAATAATATAAGCATATCAGACTCTACTGTGAATTTTAGGACTTCCAGCGATCTGGCATCTATGGGGCTTATAGTCACGAATAGTTTAGGGGCCTCAACAGAGGAAGTTAAATCCTCCGCCTTATGTAAAATAACCTTGACTGATAAATTTGAACCACCATAACTGATTGTAACGAACTTTACTTAAAAAGATTTTTTTCTGTTTATTTTCCAGAACATTCTTTGTTTAAATACTTGATTTTAAAATTGTGCGCTATTTTCAGTTTTTGAGTATCTCGCTCCTTGACTGGTATTGTAAATTTTGGTCTGCTGCATTTTAACATTTTTTCCATAGTAAACGATTACATCATTATCAAATATATTTATCCATCAATTGCCTTTTGTTCTGATATAAAATAACATTGAAGAGGAGCCTTGGAACAGGTATATTTGATTTTATTGTTGGGTCACGTTCATACCATAACAGATTATTGCTGAAAGGAACAGCTTTCCAACTTTCACTTTCCGATTGCCTAACAGTAAGTATCGATTTAATTGTTATCTCACTATATTCATGGATACCGATATTAAATTTGAGGACACAAGTAGGTTAGTGCAGGACATAGCGGAATTGAACTTAAGTGACGCAAGCAATAATATAAGCCTATCTGACTCTACTGTGAATTTTAGGACTTCCAGCGATCTGGCATCTATGGGGCTTACAGACTCGAATAGGTTAGGGGCCTCAACAATATTTATGGAATAGCTTAGAATATAACGACACAAATGAATTGCTGACATATTGCTTAAATTAATTTCATTCGATATACGCTGCACCAATGAGAAAAAAAGCTAAACTTGCCCTTAACCAATAGTGTGCAAGTAGCCATATATGACTATTACATGGACATTTAATCATGGTGAATTTACCATGCAATTAAATTGTCGCGTTTGCCTTCTGCTGTGAGTTTTTCCGCAAGCTGCCTGCTACCATTCACTTACGCTATTTTTGGGGCTTGCATCACACACATTGTAAATATCAGTCACCAATTCCTGTTGCTGTACAACTAGAGAGACGAGTTAATTACTGCAGAACTTCAACGAAGTTACTGAGCGAGGTTCCAACACCACAACAGAAGGAACCACAACCCAAGTCTACCCGAGGTGGTCACAAGAGTCTAGGAGTACTTCTGGACAACATCACACTTACGGACTTTTTCGGCATTTGCCAGAGAACGCAAGACCGCCTTTGGTAATGGCCCCCCAACAGTACTAACTTCGTATTTATAGCACTATAACCACCTTTACCTGATTTTCGGATTGCGTACCGACTTGTTTGAATCCACTGTCATCATGATATTTCCAGATATTTCGACCTCCGAGTACGGAGGTGTTTTTCAATGGCAAACACATCACCCACTAAGTTGATAATCAGTATGTCAAGTGGAAATATTAGTTTAAACTGCCTCATTTATACTTGTTGTTAGATATCTTAAGCATAACGTTTTATTTAAAATTGCTAAGAAAGTGTATGTTAAATTGGTTTGTGTATATGTCTACATGTATACACTCTTCGCAATGAGATTACAGTGATTTAATGACAATTACTGACAACTCACTAGATAAGCGTACGTCATGCCTGTGTGTATGTGTTCTCGGTTGTTTTGGATTGACACACATACACACAGGCATGACGTACGCTTATCTAGTGAGTTGTCAGTAATTGTCATTAAATCACTGTAATCTCATTGCGAAGAGTGTATACATGCAGACATATACACAAACCAATTTAACATACAGTTTCCTAGCATTTTTAAAAAAACGTTATGCTTAAGATATCTAACAACAAGTATAAATGAGGCAGTTTAAACTAATATTTCCACTTGACATACTGATTGTCAACTTAGTGGGTGATGTGTTTGCCATTGAAAAAGACCTCCGTACCCGGAGGTCGAAATATCTGGAAAAATCATGATGACAGTGGATTCAAACATTTCGGTACGCAATCCGAAAATCAGGTAAATTATCTATTTCCTGTCGCGCAACATGTTTCTTTTAAAGCTTATTTTGGTATAACCACCTTTGTTTCGACGTACGGCATTTACTTGAAGCTGGGGCGTTTACAAGAATAATAATAATAGTAATAATAATAATAATAATAATAATAATAATAATAATAATAATAATAATAATAATAATAACAATACATTTATTTGGCAACAAAGGCCACAAGGCCGGACCATTGAAATAATAAATCAAAGGTAGCATATGTGAAGGTGAATGAAATTGTGATTAGCAAAGTATTTAACAACCGGGCAGGCAGGAGTTTAGTAAAAGAAATGCGTTAATCAACTCTGTGATAGTTCAGTCTGATGAAAAAAGAGATTCCATTTAACTAGACAAGATCAATTGGAGTTCAGCCAATGAAGTGTCCGAGCTTCAATGCGGTGTAGGCTGGTGTCGTACAGATGAAATTGAGTGTGAAATCGAGAGTGCTGGCGGAAAGGAAGCAAACGTCGACCGACGGAAGACTTTGTCGTGGATATAGAATAGAATAGAATAAAATAGAATATTTTTATTTGGATACAAACGACACATGTTCCATCAAATAGATCTTAATATTGGAAAATGCAAAATATAAAAAAGATATCACACGACATAAATATGAGCAATTAATCTCATGTAGATAAGGAAATCTGATTAGTTGTACTGTACAACATATCATCATCAGAATCTTCGGCTGTAAAGAGTAATAGACAAACCATTTTTTAATGGATTCCAAGTAGCGGCAGCATATTCTAGTATTGGTCTAATCCATATTATATACATTTTAAATATTATGCCATTTGATAAGATATTTCTATTTATTAGTGCACATCTGTTCATGGCACTGCCTACAATCCTGTCAATATGTCTCTTAGCAGAAGCTGTACATTGAATAGTTATGCCTAAATCCTTAATTTCTTGCATAAGTTAAATCTGAAAAACATCATTAATTACAGCATCATAAAAATAAACATAATTAAATTCGGTTCTCTTACCTATTTTTAAAGCTCTCGTCTTTTTCTGTTTATTCCCAGCCCTTTTGTTATCAAGTATCTACTTAAACTATACAAATCTAGTGTCACATTACTTTTGGAGAATTCGACATTTTTTGGATCAATTGGAAAGATTATTTTTCAAACCATCAGCGAATTTGCAAACTCGACCGTTAGGGATCTTAGTTTCCAAATGTGAAAATACGATTTTATATAAAGTTGGCCCCAAACTTTATCCTTGTGGAATTCCACTTGTTACTCTTTTAGATTTGATAACAAATAGTTTACTTGAATACTTTTTCTTCGATTATATAAATAGTATCTTAGTAATCTAAAAATAGTCGGATCAATATTAAATAAATTAATCACATTCAAAATTGCATGAAATGATATAGAGTCAAAAGCTTTTGAGATATCTATAAGTACAGTTAATGCATCTAACTTTTTCTCATCTAATGTAATTACAGGTTTCCACATAAAAAGCATATTAGTAGTTGCCGATCTATTTTTCGTAAAGCCATGTTGTCAAATATCAGAATCAGCGGGCAACATACGTTCTAAATGATCTAGCATCAATCGTTCTATTATCTTCAGAAACGAAGAGATAATAGAGATTAGTCTATAATCACTGGCGCACTTTGGCTTACTTACTTCTGGCAACGTTTTAGCTACTATCGTTAGTATATCGATTGGTAATTTCTTATTCTTCAAAATGCTATATATAAAATTGCAGAGCGCATTCAGAAAATTTAAAGGTAATTGAAGTAGGTTATCAATCGATATACCAAGGTGAACTTTTTGTTTTTTTAATTTTTTTAAAACATTGATTCTATCAATGCATCACTGTCAATAACAAGTCCTGGTTCCTGGTCTCCCGAAGGATCAGGTTGATCAGTGAAATTGCTTTCATTCTGTGGATTAAATATCAAATTACCAAATAATTCATACAATTCACAGAGAAATTCATACTCAGTTTTATCCACAGGTAATAAAAGCTTTAATTTTTCCTTATATTTACTGTAATCTGTGAGGAGTTTGTGTGCTTGTCTAGGATTACTCTTCAGTTTGGCCAAAATAATTCTTTCTGACCTTTGACGGATTATCAGCAATGATGAATTAATTTTTTTATCAATTAAATCTAATCTCATTTTTTTAATACTATTGATACGACTATAATTCATTATATTATCACTTTTAATTCTTAGTATACATAATTTCCTATTGATTCGCTTCGGCATAATATCCGTAAATGTAGATGCCTGAAATATATCAGCTAATAACGTTGAAAGAGAAGAAACAAATTCATCAGTGTTTATGATATAAAAACTTTCATAATCAATCAGTATGCTTAACTCTCTAAAAAGATTTCAGTTGATTCTGGAATATTGCATGTGTGCATTTTAAAAATTAAGTTTCTGTGTTTTGCTACTCAAGATGTTCCATTTTAAAATAATTTGTTTGTGATCCAATTCTTTGAAATAGTTTACAACATCATAACTGTGTGAGTTCAACGCTTCAACTTCTAAATATACATGATCTAAGCATTCCGAACCTCTAGTTGCTTCCTTTATAATCTGATTTAGATCATGATTAGAAAAAAAGATTGATTATTCCACATTTATGCTGTAGGATGTTTTTTAGTTATAGTGATAGCCTTTGCGGGCCGCTCTCTATTTAGTAATGATTTCCTACATTTTCATGGTGGTCGTTATCCCCACCCGTTTCTTGATCAGTCCCGGACATTTACTGAAGAGTGAAGTAAAAAATCTCATCCATTTTCAGACGTTTATTGCAAGGGGTGTAGCTAAGCATGAATCAATTCACAGTTAAACGAAACGGACCGTGCTCTAGACGGAAACAAATTGTTTTATTGTCAACACAATTTAATGTCTTATACACAAGTAATTATCAGGAACAGAAACGTCTTAACCGTGATGAATACGTGTAAATAATTGAATATTTATAATGATATAAATCCAGACTGATTAGCAATTTAGTTTAAAGTCACTGATAATTTATGAGAAGAAACACACTAAATATTGTTAATGATAATTGATGGATAGAAGTTGTGTAAAAACCAGCATATAAAGCAAATAATAATTCTAATATTTGCTAGGTTTTGAATGATAAAATACAAAAATCCATTGAACTATAGAGTTTCGGATAAAAGATTGAGAAACACCTGATATCTTGATTTGTGGAATCATAACTGAACTGTTAGCAGTTGTATAAAAATGGTTAAGGCAAGTAAACTAAGTAAATCCAATGTTTGAACACAGAGACATAAAAATCCACCGCATGTTACCTGCGTATTGCGCGCGGGTGTCTTTTATTTATTAAACAAAGCTCTATTAATTAAAAATAAAATTTAATTTCAATAAATCTCAATTAAAGCTTCTTGAAACTAACAGAGATTGTTTCTAAAATCACGGTTAAGAGAAATATTGTGTAAAAACAGAGTTAGATTATTTGACCTTAAAGAGCACTATATTTGTCAAAATTGAACATCGTTGGGTTGTAACACGGAGCCGCGTGTTACAATGCAATATAGATTTACTATAAATAAGTACTCCTCCACCTCTTTTATCCAGGGATCTGTCTTTTCTAAATAGAGAATAATGAGGAATGTCAAATTCGTAATTTTCAATGTCTTTGTGGAGTCAAGTTTCAGATAAAATTATAAAGTCAAAATTGTTACTTATTACAAAATTACACAGAAAATAAGTTTTGTTCTTAACATTTCTGCAGTTGGCATAAAATAAAGTATATGTACAACACGACTTATCTTTACAGTTTTCGATATTTACTGATTTAACTTGTTGGTTTTCTTATAATTCTTTTGTTGGGTATGGTAGCTATAGTTCTCTTGTGTCCGCTGTCCAAAATATTTATTAGTGATACACTGTTTTTGTGATTTTAGAGTCATTTGACACACCCTTTATGGTAGCATGTTCCAGATTACATGATCCTTGATTTTGATTTTTCTTCAAATTTTTTGCTGTTGACAATTTTATGTGGAAAAACGTCTTGTCTCTAGAAATGAATATATTGTGGAAATTAGGATACTCTCCTTTCTTCTTATTAATATCTTCAACTTGCATGTTCGTCGGCCTCTTTGACAGTTTCACCATAACCGGCCTTGGTCATTTAGACCGCTTGCCCACCCTGTAACATTTCCTTATATCGGCCTCTATCGTGTCTCTGATTAAATCATTTAATTTCTCTACATCATTCGGGTCGACTTTTTCATTAAGGTTACATAAGATTATCTGATATTGTTTGCTAATTCTTGCTGAAACTTCATTGAATAATATATTCAATATTTCTTCTCATGATGAACTGTTTTTTGTTGATTTATTAGCTTCTATTGTTATATCTGCTAACTCAATCCATGGCTGAACATCAACCCTTAATTTATCAGTCTCATCATTTAACGCCTCGGTCAATTCTTCAATTTTTGCGCTTCAATTTGCATTTCTCTTTTCTGCTAAATCCAATTTTGACGAATATATACTAATGTTCGACTTCAGTCTAGACATCTTAATTTTAATCCTATTGTTCTCCTCCTTCAGCTCTTTAATGGAATTTTGAGGGTTCGTAACAATTTTCTCAAATTTAAACAAGGTCAGAGCCATTTCAAAACGCGCGCCTCACACAGAATAGATTAGAACAACAAAAATAGAACAGAATAGAATAAAATAGAAAAAAATAGAATAGAATCGAATAGAATAGACTAGAATCGAATAGAATCGACTAGAATCGAATCGAATAGCCTAGAATAGAACAAAATACAATAGAACAGAATAGAATAGAATAG
>JAQBSW010008748.1:0-32411 GCA_029291075.1 Eudiplozoon nipponicum
AATTCTTTGCCAGACAGCTCCCCAACACTCTCTCTATAGATGACTTATCTGAGAGATGTGAGCTAGAATATAGGTTTTTGGAACCCAAAGTGAATCCATCATCCTTTTCTTCACCCCCGCAAGATGATAGAATCTCCTCCTTAGAGAGAACAGTGGCGAACATGGCCAAAGTTCTAGAAGGATTGGCCATTACCAAATCGGAGATAAATCATGTGAATGCTCGACCAAAATTCGTTTCCAAGTCAAATTATAATGGTAGGCGGCGATCGAGATCTCCGCAATCATTTAATAAATATGCTCCAAAGAACTGGTGTTATAACCACCAGAAGTTTTTTATGCTTGCCAAGTTTGTCTTTGTCGTTCCGAAGAATTTCCGAATGAGTGTCAATTTCCACAGCTGACGGAGAGGACAACAGACCGCAGGCACAAGGGTGCATCAGCATCGGGAAACGTCTGGCGCAGGAAGTAGAAGACCGTACTTTCTGCACATCAACGGCATCAACGGATCAACGGCGCTACAGGGAAGAAGCCAACTACAATCCGACATCCCTGTCGACTCTTTTCGTCCACGCCGAATTTTTCACATAGAGAACCAAACAGACAATGCCGGTCGCAATCACCAGCCTACTTGTTTGCATGACCCGGCCAAACAGCCAAACGAACTTCTGCACCTTCTTGATTTCAAAACTGGCGAAGAGTTCATCGTAGACACAGGTGCGGCAGTCTCAGTTCTCAAAGGTGATTTAATGGCCGAGATGTCGCTAGGCGTTCTTCTCGCAACAGCTACAGGCGAGCCCATACCAACTTATGGCTGCCAATACCGCACACTCAACATAGGTCTACGACGTGAATTTTCCCATAACTTCATCATTGCCAAGGTCTCACATAATATAATAGGCCTTGATTTCCTTCTAAAATTTCGGCTCATTGTTGATCTTGCCAATCAAAAGATCATCGACCCCTCCACCGGACTTGAACAAAGCTTTTGGACACTTGCCTCCAAGCGTTTGGAGTTACAGGTCATTCAGCCAACCCCAGTGCATCATTCAGCAGAGATATCAGTAGCTCTTCGAAAATACAAATCGCTTTTTGATCTTAACAAATCCGATCTACGAGTCTCCAACACGATGCATCATATCGTCACAGAAGGACAACCTATTGCACTCAAGAAGCGACCACCGGCTCCTGTTAAGCTGAAAGCTGCCCAAGAAGAATTCTCAAGGCTTTTGGAAGAGGGAATCATCAGACCATCGAAAAGTTCATGGGCGCCACCACTGCACTTAGTCTCAAAATCAAACGGATCGTACAGAGCCTGTGGAGACTACCGTAAGCTAAATTCAGTGACAAAATCTGATGCATATCCTATTCCAAATATCAACACATTACTTGAAAAACTCAACGGCAGCAATTTCTTCTCAGTGATTGACCTCAGATAAGCGTACCATCACATACCGGTAGCACCAGAGGATATCGAGAAAACTGCAGTCATCACTCCATTTGGCCTTTTTGAATATCTTTATATGCCTTTTGGACTTAAGTGTGCTACTCAGACATTTCAAAGATTCATAGACAACATACTTCGCGACGACTCTGCTTATTGTATGTCATATCTAGATGACATTATGGTATTCAGTCCAGATCTAGAATCTCATGCGAAACATCTACGAAAGTCTTCACGCTTATCCAACCACGGACTCAAGATCAACTGTGACAAGACGCAGATTGCAACTTCATCCGTCGACTTTTTAGGGCATCGTATCACGGCCCAAGGTATTCAACCGTTGCCGTCAAAGACGAATTCAATCAAGAATATCAAGTCACCAAGGACTTTGAGCGATTTGCAGAAAATCCTTGGAGTACTAAACTATTATCGCAAGTTCCTTCCAGGCCTTTCAAAACAACTTTATCCTTTGTGCAGGCACCTGCGGAACCGAAAAGGACTTAGCAAGAATTCCATCATTGCTTGGTCATCCGAAGACGAGGAATTACTTCGACTTGCAATCAACTCGTTAGCAAATGCCACAATGCTAACGCATCCAGATTTCGAAAAGTCATTTCTACTCACGACAGATGCTTCTGAATTCGCTATTGGAGCCACTTTGGAACAAGAGATCGACGGAGTTCGGAAGCCTATCAGTTTCTACTCGCGTACTCTCCAACCAGTAGAAATGAGGTACGACACTTTCGGCCGAGAACTTCTCGCCATCCACGACGCAGTGCGCCATTTTATCAGCAACATTGGCAGTAGCAGATTTGTCGTTTTCACAGATCATGCACCACTAGTTAGCGCACTTCGAAACGCAACTTCATCTATCGCCAAGTACCCCGCCAGAGTGGAAAAACAGCTTTCTCGTCTAAGCGAATGGCAATTTGACGTCTTTCACGTCAAGGGCAAACAGAACTTCATTGCAGATGCCCTGTCTAGGCCAGACGTCTCTCCACAACCACCTTCACCGTCACCATTCACTGTCAACTCCGTGGCACTCAGTGAACCTGCACTAACGCCAACTCTCCTGCGAACTGAACAACGCGGTGACATTCAAATTCAAAGATCAATAGCCCGTCACCCAACCAAGTTCATATGCCGTCTGTGGGAAGGCTTACCAATTGTTTACTTCACGGGTACGCAGCCCAACAAGCCAGTTCTGCCGACCAGCCTTCAGAGAAAAGTTCTCGATTCAATTCACTCAATTTCTCACCCAGGAAGCCAAGCGACTGTCCGACATCTTACAGATCGTTTCTGGGGTCACAGACTTAGGCAGAATGTTAAACGATGGGTCTCAGAGTGTGCAATTTGTCAGAAAACAAGATCACACGACACACTCGTTCCAAGTTGCAACATTTTCGGTCTACTTCTCGCCTAGCCATCGTCCATATCGACATAGTTCATCTGACAAAGGTTCAAGGTTTCAGCTACCTTCTAACTATGATCGAAAGATTTACACGGTGGCCTGCAGCATTACCTCTTGGCACCATTTCTGCAGACGAAGTAACTAACGGTTTTATCTCTGTATGGATATTCAATTATGGTGTTCCCAATGAGGTCATCACGGACAGAGGCACTTGCTTCTCATCTGATTGTTTCAAAACCACCTTGCGGTACATGGGATGCATCTTACGCCAGACGACTGCCTACCATCCCCAAGTTAATGGCATGGTAGAGAGAATGCATAGGGAACTCAAAGCAGCTTTAGCATCCTCGTCCATTAATGGCAACTGGGTCGATGCACTACCTTTAGTTCTGCTTGCCATGCGTTCCCGTACTCGTGAATCCATTAAAACGTCTGCGTCACAACTCTTGTATGGTATGGATCTACGCTTGCCTAGTCAACTCTCACATCTACTACCGGCACAAGATGACCCACAAGACGAAGCTTCCCGCCTTCGACTTCATTTCGGTAACATGTCTGAACAGCAGCCGACACACACGCCTCGTCCAGTCTTCGTTCACCCACAGCTTCACAGCTGCAAGAGAGTACACGTTCGTAACAATAATGCTGTTGCACCACTACAACCAAAGTATGGCGGTCCTTACCCGATTTTGCTCAGACAACCAAAATACTTCATTATTATGCAAGGCGCTACACTAACATCAGTAAGCATAGACAAATTGAAACCGTTTATCGAACCACCTGATCCTGAGAGCGTTCAACCTTCTACACACGTCTCAGGCTCCGTCTGCCCACAATCTCAATATCCTGCTTTGTATAACGCGTAATTGATTTTTTTAAACATTAACATTAACTATCAAAATTTTTTTTAACCTTACGTTATTTTTCGTATTTGTCTCACGTGGCATAACCAGCTGTTCTTAGCTAACAATTGTGTAGCATTTTTGAACAGATCTTTGGTATTATGCCATCTCTGAGGCAATGTTCGTGTACATAGTTTTATGCAGTTACCTTTGATTTTAATGTATATATTTTTACATTATAATGTATTTCTCACACATGACATCACACTGCCTATTTTGGTATGACCAGCTACTTAGAGCTAACGCTTTCGTGTAGCAACACTAAGTAGTGATCAGCTTCATATCATGGTACAGGCCACTTTCAATGCATATCTCAACTTTATCAATTGCACAAAGACCACTCTACAAATGTCATGACCACAACGTCGAGCACTCTAGCTCCTTTGGTCGTATACAAACACATTGACGACGATACAACCTGCTTAGGTTTTGACTTAAACCTGGCAAATTCAGAGGCGATTTACCTCGGATTCTTCACGCTGCGGCTCCCAAAACTTACACTGCTCTATTTTGCCTCACGTGGTATGACCGACCACTAGAGCTAACAATTTGTGTAGCAATTCCTAGTGGTTATCTGGCATCATATCATTGTTGAAGCAACCAACAAGCATATTTAAGCCCAGCACTTATGGTTCATCATATTTTTGCTTAACTTGATTCGAACTCTGTCATGCATTTCTTATCTAGCCTCGCAGAGAGGAATAATTTTTATCCTTTTTTCCAGAGGGGAAAGTGATGTAACGACACAAAGCAATTGGCGACATATTGCGTAAATTAAATTCAATTCGATTTACGCTACACCAATGAGAAAAAAGCGAAACTTGCCGTTAACCAATATTGTGCAAGTAGACATATTACTATGGCATGGCTATTTAAGCACGGCAAATTTACCATGCAGTTCAGTTGTCGCATTTGCCTTCTGCTTTGCGTTACGCGTGCTTACTGTCGGCTGTCATCACCTACACTGGTTATTGGATTATCTTCACCAACAATAGGCAAAATCAGTGACACCTATCGTGTTGCTGTACAACCAGCGAGACGAGCCAATTAATGTAGAACTTCAACGAAGTTTCCACATCGAGATTACAACGCAACAACAGAAGTAATCACATCCCAAATCAACCCAAGGCTCTAGGACATCTTCACACTGAAGGATCTTTCTCGGCATTTGCCGGAGAACGCACGACCGGCCCTGTTAAGGGCCGCCTATCAGTACAATAACTCTGTCTATGGCACTTTAACCGAGTTTGTAACGTGGTACGGCATTTACTTGAAGCTGGGGCGTTTACAGAAGGTACACTCCTGCAACGATTAAATAATAAGTTAGTTTTTGTGGACCTGATGAGGACCGTCAAAAGCAAACCTCGGCCAACACTGGAATAACGAGATTACCAGAGAATGCATGACCGTCTAGAAGTGCTGAAAGCTTTGAACTGGGTGTATTATTGCTTTTCTATATGCTTAATGGGCAGATGGGCATCAACCATTAAGTCTGTAGAAGCAGGATGTGACAAATAATATTTTTTGGTTTGCAACGGTTTTTTGATGATACCTCCGGCAACATAAAGAATACTGAGAACCGCATGATTCCGCTTAAAAAATTAATTCAACACAAATGTCTGGAAGCGCAGCAGCAATAATTCACATGACGGATGGCAAGCGTTCTAGTAAAGCAGTGTAAGGACACGGCTAAAAGGAAGTGTCGTGCGACGTTACTAAGAAGATAAATAAGAAAACAGTATTAGCAGTTACTGTGTGTAGCCTTTATCAGGGCCAGAAACAAATTAATCGGGTAATTAATTGAGAGATTGTGTGTGTTATTAGCGTGTGGGTGCCCAGAAGTCATTCTAAACACTAACTTTGTCTGTCCTGATTGTTGAATAATGATCTTTTGAGTAGATGCACTTGAATAAATAGAAATGAGGAATGAGGATGTGTTAGTTGCTGTTCAAAAACCTAGACAAGTTATGTTGAATATATGCGGCAACACCGAATGGGCTGGCACACGTAGAAATCCGATATATGGATGATTGATTACGTATGGCTGGATGCGCTGAATCAAGAAGATTGGCGTGACTGAATACTAGAACAATTAGTTACACATCGTAATAAACGCAGACAGAACAGTCGGCGTAGATAGTCAATGCAGCAAGGTAAAAAACGAAAATCACAGAAAGCGAGCAGAGCAAAGAACGTTTAAATAGATGCAAAGTCGCACGCAATTTGTCAACGATAGTTTTGCGCGTTCTCATTGGTCCAACGTATTACATTTTGAATTTGGTTTTGACAATATGTCGGCGAATTAATTTGAGCCGTTACACCACTTTCTCCTTTGAGAAAGAAAATGAAAAAGAGCAAAATTCCTCCTGGCAAGGCTCGGTTAGAAATGTAAGGCAGAGTTAGAATCCAGTTAAAAACTGAATACTATTCTTCCCATCGTTAATCAAAAATATATTGTATTGCTGAGCTTGTGCATACTCGTTAATTGCCTCTACAATGATATAATGCCGAATAACCACTAGTAATTTCTATACAAATTGCTAGCCTTAGTGGCTGGTCATACCGCGGAAAGCGAAATAGAGAGACGCAGCGGGAAAATTGTAAAGTGTTTTGCAAATGAAGGTGCCAGGTTTATGTTGTAGCCTGAGCAGTCTGGATCGCTGTCAATTTGAGCTTGAAACGCAAAAGAAGCAGCGTGTTATCGACGTTGTGGCCCAGGAAATTCGTTAGTTAATATCAACTGCTTATCTCACGTTTTGGTATGCATATGATATTGATGAATACTTATTGTTGCGACACAATGCGTTAGCTATAAGTAGCTGATCATATACAAATAAGCGTGTGTGCTCAGGCGTGATCCATACGGTGCAACAGTATGATGTATAAACAAATACATGAAAATAAAATCATAAGAACAAAGGTATACTCGAACTTTACCGCAGAAATGGCAAAATAGCAAAGAACTCTTCACAGACGCTACCCAATTGTTAGTTAGGAAAAGCTGTTTATATCAAGTGAGATATGTGAGTATAAAAAATACAACGAATGTTATGGATCCATGTTGATTACGCCAAACGAAATAGCGTGCAAGTGGTGCGAAAAAAGGTTATCATTTAATGCGTAGAATAAACAAAAATTTACGGAAATAATTAAAAATTCCGCGTAATGCAAAGTGATTTATTACTTGATTCAGATTATAGGCATGTAGAGCCTAAAGCGCATGTAAAAGTCGCTAGGATCAGGTAGTTTGATAAGAGATGACAGCCTTCTTATGCTCACCGAAGTAATTGTCGCACCTTGTATGATTATGAAATATTTAGGCTGTCTGTACAAAATCGTGTATGAACCGCGATCTCTGGTTTGCAATGTTCCAACGCAAGCGTCGTTATAAATGAAAACTTTCTTGCATCTTTGGAGCTAGGAATGAGCGAAAACTCCAAGGAGAATTTCTCAGCTGCTAGGCAAACATATTATTGAAATAAAGTCGAAGGCTAGAAGTTTCGAATTGTGGGTTATCCTTTGCTGGAAGTAAACATGTGAGGCGACGATGCAGGTTTAGGTCCATGTAATCAAAGTGTTGTGGCTCAGACGTTCTAGTAGATTCGTGTATACGCGAAAGCATATCGAGCATGACTAAAGTTACTGCATTGACGCAGTTGCCATTAATGGACGAAGATGCGAAAGATGCTCTGAGTTTCCTATGCATTTTTTCTATCAGTCCGTTTGATTGGTGGTGGTAGGCTGTCGTCTGGCGTAAAGTGCATCCCATGAAATGCAAGGTAGTTTTAAAACGATCGGATGAGAAGTAAAAAAGTCTATTAGTAATGACTTCGTTTGGAACACCATAAAGTGGTATACATACAGAGATAAAACCATTAGTGACTTCATCTTCAGAAATGGTGCCCAGAGGCAATTACGCAGGCCATCGGGTAAATTTATCAATAATATCTAAAGCCTTGAATCTGAGTCAGATAAACTATGTCGATATTGACGATAGCTAGGCATGAAGTAGAATGAGTTTTCCGAGTGATCTTGTATTTTCTGGCATATAGCACACTCAAAAAAACATTGCTTAGCGTTCTGCCTGGGTCCATGAGCCCAAAAACTATCCGTAATAAGTTTGATAGTCGCTTTACTATCTGGATGAGAAATAGATTGAATGGTGTCGAAAGACTTTCTATGGAAGCTGTTTGGCAAAACTGGCTTATGGGGCTGCGTATCACTGATGTAAAAAAACGGGTAAACCTTCCCAGTGTCGGCATAAGAACTTGGTGGGAGGACAATTTACTGATCTCTGAAAATGATGTATGTAGGAGGGATGGTGTTAATGCAGGTTGACGGAGAGTCACATAGTTAATTGTGAATGGCGAAGACAAAGGTGATTATAGCAAAACTACCGGGCAGGAAATTGCGTATGCAGCAATGTTTTGTTCGCCCTTTACCTGAAAAATATCGAATTTCCATTACGTCATTACGATATGACATAAAGTAATCAGTTACATCGTAGAGTATGCTTTCCATGAATCTCTGAAATGTCGGAATAACACAGTTGTAAACATAAACCATGTAAACGTATTCAAAATGGCCGAAAAAAGTGATGACTCTAGTTTTTTCAATAGCAACTGGCGATAATGGAATGTGGTGGTAGGCTTGTCTGAGGTCAATCACTGAGTTGTTGAAGCAAGGTGTTTATATTGGAAATGGCGTTTTCATCGGATTTGATCACGGAATTGAACTTGAGATAATCTCCACAGGTTCTCTATATTCATATCATTTAGAGAATAAGTGCAATGGTGACGTTCATGAACATTTTGATTGTCTGATGACTTTTTCTTCTGAAAGTCTCGAAAATTCTCCTTGGGCAGCCTTCAGTTAAGTTGGGGTAGCTGTCTCTTTTTAAGTGCGATAGGCTACCCTGTTGTGCCGATATGGTGCATCGTGTTGGAGACACGTATCTCTGACTTGCTGAGATCGAACAACGACTTGTGTTCTCGAAGAGCTGTTGATATTTTTGTCGAAGGATGCACTGGAGATGGCTGTATGACCTGTAACTCCAAACGTTCAGAGGCAAGTGTCCAGTAGTTTCGTTCAAGTTCTATGAAGGGGTCAATTATTTTGTGATAAACGCAATCAACAATTGACCGATACTTTAACAGAAAATGGAGGCTTATTATATTGTGCGAGATCTTGACGACAATCAAATTATGAGAAAATCCACGTCGTAAACCTACATTAAGAGAGCAATGCCGGCAACTATAAGTAGGAACGGGCTCCTCCGTGTTTGTTGCGAGTAGAACACGTAGAGACATCTCGGATATGGATTCACCCTTGAGAACAGAATCTTGCGCATCTATCTACGATAAATTCCTCTCCGTTTTTAAATACTAGTACGTGCAAAGTTCATCTGGTTGTTTGGCCGGGTTATATAAGCATATAGGCTGTTCATTTCACAAGACACTATCAGCGGTACAGTTTTTGAGTTTAAGCCTACTTGGACGAAAGGAATCAACATCAAATGCATAAATAGGTCTTTTAAATTTGATCACTTTTGTGCGTGAAGAATAAAAACTTTTTAATTGTTGTTGCCCGTGGTCAGCTAAACAAGGAAACTGGCATCCGTTTGATAAATTCTCCGAACGATGCAGGAAATTTCGAAAATTATAAAAATACTTTTGGTCATTATAGAAATATTTTTTGGAGAATATCGACTGTATGACCGAGAGGATCTTGATTGTCATTTGTGTGGATTTAGACGGTGTTGATCTGCGATTTTATCAGCATTTACATTGTTTATGACGTATCTTTCAAAGATTTTGGTTGAATTTGAATTAGATCTCACTAAAGGGGATAGCCTAACGTCATCAGTTATGAGACTGACGGATGGACACTGAGCTAACTTAGAGTTCAGCAAATTCATGTTCGTACGTAACATACAGGACATTAAAAACGGGTAAACGTATAAAAGGTCATTAAAAAATATTTTAAAACACGTGCTGTGTAAATTTTAAATGATAATAACGAAGCGCTTACCAAAATCTGCTTCCACTGTACAAAAACATGTAGGCAAGAAAATATATTTGACCGATTGAAACGCAGAATACTTTAACTCAGAAACTTGAAAACTTATGCAAAGTTTATGCAGGATGGATAAACCAGGATTATCTGTTGATAACAATCTGCGTATTAGATGTGCTTTCGTTGGCTGTTTAATGTACACCAATAATTCCCTTTCCAAAAAAATTTGTACTTCTAAATGTTACTTAATAATTTGTATTACCAAAAAAGGTGATAACAGTAGCACTGCATTTCAATCCTGCCACGGTCGTCATTGTAACGCCACGCCTAAAAGGAAGTTCCGTACGACGTTACTACGAAGACCAATGAGGAAACTGATTGAGCAATTAATGTGGGTGACCATTATCAGGACCAGGGAAAAATTCTTCGGCAAATGCCGTGAGAGATAGTATGTATGTTAGCAGCATATACGTGTTCAGAAGTCCTTCTAGACACTAGCTCTTTATGTCCTGTTCGTTGGTTGGTGATTCTTTAAACAGATGTACTTTAATAAGTAGAAATGATGAAGTCGAATATGTTAGCTGCTGTTCGAAGGCCTAGACTAGTTTTGTTGAAAATCTGCGGCAACACCAATTTGGCTGGCACGCGTAGAAATTCGATTAAAAGATGCTCAATTTCGTATGACTGGAGGCGCTGCAACAAAAAGATTGAAGGGACTGAAGAATATCAGAATTAGTAACACAGCGTGATAAATACAAACATTATTTTCGGCGTTATCCCGAGAAGCGAGGAGAGCAGATATATTCCGTAGTAATTGCATCGCAATTTGTCAGCGTTAGTTTTGCGCGTTCTCATTGGTTCAGCGCATAAAATATTGAATTGAATTTTGACGATATGTTGGCGAATTAATTTGAGCCGTTACGGCAGTGCTCGAAATTATGTGTGAAGACGGCGAGCGTAGCCAGAAAACAGGACAGCCATTTCATACCGAGGGCAGGCGGCTAACAAATTAGACTGTGTTGTATTGGAAATACTGTAACGGCTAAGATTGAATCGCAGACATATCGCCTAATTGAAATTAAAATTTAATTACGCCGTATCAATTAAAACAAGCAAAATTTGCTATTTCTGTGGTTAAACAGTTCAAAACTGTTCGCTCTTACGTAAACGTTGTGCCTAACTGTCGAATCGGAATTTGATTCTAATAGAGTGGAAGCAGATTTCGTCAGATTTTTGTGGTTATATTGCTCTAAACTGCTATCTCTCATTGTTGCGTTTGTGTCAAACTGTTGAAGCAGATTTTGGTAAGCGCTTAGTTTTTATTTATTTATATATTTATATGGCACATATGTTTTAAAATTTCACGTTGCTTTATGCATTTTATTTCGCTTATTTTTGATATTTAAATTAATACTTTTAAGATCTCGCAATATTATAGGAATGTCAGGTAAAACTTTAGATGTTCATATCCCTGTATGGGACAGAGACTGTGAATATTTCTTTATGTGCATAGATTTTTTCCCTGTTTCCCGATTATGAAAGTCATCAAAGGCCGCAAATGTTTTCGCAAAACTTCCATCAGTATTGCAACGATGGATTTGTCCAAAGCTTGAGGCGATTAGGAAGCTACCAAAATACTATTTTTGGCCTTCTAGATGAAGTAGAATCCTTGATGGGTCCCACGAAAGCAGAACAGATAACAAACAAATACGCGTAGTTAGAAATGCCAAATCTTGGCCCCATAGAAATTTTAAGGGAACTGCGGAAACGTTGGTATAAAACCAATATTTCTGATCATGTAGCTAAAATTTTTTTTATTGAAATACTTCCTCAGTTATTAAAATTGTTTGCCAGACAGCTCCCAACTCTCTCTATAGATGACTTGTCAGAAAGATGCGAGTTAAAATTTAGAGTTTTATAGCCTAAGTTCAATGTGTCATCGATTTTTCCTCCCCCGCTGGATGATTGGATTACTTCCTTAGAAAGAAAAATGGTGAATATGGCTAGAGTTCTAGAAGGATTAGCCATAGGGAAATCTGAGCTAAATCAAGTAAGCGCATGACTAACTTTCTCGAGCCAGATACAAAATAACAATTAGCGGCAATCTAGAGCCCCACAATCATTTAATAAATAGGACCCATAGAACTGATGAAGTTTTTTATTGCTGCCAGGTCTGTTGCCGTCGTTCAGAAGAATTCCCAAATGAATGCCTAATAACAAAATTTACAGGCCAGTACTCAGAAATAGATGCAATGAAGCTTCAGGATCTGGAAACGTAGGGCACAAAAAGTAGAAGACCGTAATTTCTGCGCATCAGCAGCATCAATGGCCTCACTAGGAAGCAATCACTTACAAACTGACGTCATTCTTACATCAAATATGCCGCATAGACAGTGAAACCAATAAAGCCATTAAAAATAAAAAAAATCCTATTTGCCTACATTTTTCGTTCAAACAACCCAATGAAGTTCTGCATCTTCTAAATTTCAGAACTGGAGAAGAATTCCACGTGAATACGGGTAGATCAGTTTCAGTTCTCAAGAGTGATTCCATGGCCGAGATGTCTTTAGGCGTTTCACGCGCAAACGCTACATGGAAGCCCATTCCTCCTTCTGGTGGCCGGCATCGCACGCTCAACATAGGTTTACGAAGTGAATTTTCAAACAACCTAATCGTCGCCAAGGTTTTACACAAGATAATATGTCTTTGTTTCCTGTTGAAATATCGGCTCATAGTTGATCTTATCAATCAAAAGATCGTTGACTTCTCCATCGTACTTGATGAACGTTTTTGCGTACTTGCACCCGAGCGTTTGTAGTTAAAGGTCATTACGCCAACCCCAGTGCATCATTCAGCAGAGATATCAACGGATCTTAGAGAACACGAGTTGCTGTTTGATCTCAGCAAGTCAGAACTACGAGTCTCCTACACGATGCAAATATCGTCACAGCAGGACAACCTATTGCGACCGCTACCCCCTGCTAAGCTGAAAGCTGTCCAAGAAGAATTTTGAAGTCTATTGGATGAGGGAATCATTAGACCATTGAAACGTTCATAAGCGTCACCACTGAACTTGGTCCTCAAATGAAACGGATCGTACAGAGCCTGTGGAGATTATCACAAGCTAAATTCTGTGACCAAATCCAATCCATAACTTATTCCAAATATAAACCTCTTACTAGCAGTTACTTCTCTGTGATTGGCCTCAGACAAGCTAACCATCACATCACGGTAACGCCGAAAGATATTTAAAAACTGCGGTCATCACTCCATTTGGCCTTTTTGAATAAATCTACATGCTTTTTGTGTGTACTTGTCTGTCATTTTAAAGATTCATGTGCAGCATACACCACAACGACGCCGCTTACTGTGTAAAATATCAAGATGTCAAGGGCGAACAAAACCTCATTGCAGACGCACTTTCCAGGCCAGACGTCTGGCTACATCCACCTTCGCCCTCGCCATTCACACCTGCACCAACGCCATCCTTCCTGCAAACAGTACAATGCGGTGGCATTCACATTCATAGATCAGTAGCTCGTCACCCAACCAATTCCTTGTGCCGCCTCTAGAAAGGTTTACTCACTGTTTACTTCTCAGGTACGCAGCCCAATAAGCCAGTTTTGCGGACCATCTTTTAGAGTATTTTCTCGATTTCATTTACTGAATTTCTCACCTAGGATGCAAGGCCACTGTCAGCCTTCTTACACATCGTTTCTGGGGTCACAGACTCAGGCAGAACGCTAAACGCTGAGTCTCGAATGTGCTATTTACCAGAAAATAAGATAACAAGGCACACTCGTTCTATGTTGGAACATATCCCAATTACTTCACGCCTATCCAACGTCCACATAGACATAGTTAATCTAACAACGGTTCAATTTTTCAGCTACTTTTTAATAATGATTAATAGATTTAAACGGTGGCCTGCGGTTTTACCTCTCGGCACCATTTCTGAAGACAAATTCACTAACTGTTTTATCTCTAGATGGATAGCCCATTATGATGTTCCGAATATGGTCATCATTGATAGTAGCACTTGTTTCTTATCGGATAGTTTCAAAACTACATTTTGATTCATGGGATGCACCTTACACATAGGGAACGCAAAGCAGCTTTAAATTCAACGTTTATTAATGGCAACTTGGTCGATGCATTACCTTTGTTCTTACTTGCTTTGCGTTCCCGTACACATCAATCTATTGAAACGTCTGTGTCACAATTCTTGTATGGTACGAACCTACACCTGCCTAGTCAGCTCCCACGTCTACTACCCGTAAAGGATTACTCACAAGGCGCAGCTTCTCGCCTTCGATTTTATTTCGGTAACATGTTTGAATAGAACCCGAGACATAATCCTCTTTCAGTCTTCGTTCACCCGCAGCTCCACAGTTGCACGAGAATACTTGTTCGTAACGATGATGCTATTGCACCACTACAACCAAAGTATCACGGTCCTTAATTGATTGTACTAAGACAGCCGAAATTCTTCAATATTATGCAAGGTGTGATAAGAACATCGATAAGCATAGACAGGTTGAAACCGTTTATCGAACCGCCTCACCATGACGACACAACCATCTACATGCGTCTCAGGCTCTACCTGTCTACTATCGCAACTGAACAATAGATTACTTCGCATAACGCATAACTAATAATTTTTTTACATTAATTTATCGATATTTTAAGTATCAAATGTTAACGATTTGCGCACCACTTGCGTCCTATTTCACGCGACGTGATTACTATGGACCCATATGATTTATTACCTTTCTCAAAATCAATTGTCTCACGTAGTATAACCAGCTGATCTTAGCTAACAATTATGCAGCATTTTCGAATAGTTCTTCGGTATTATGCTCTCTGTGTGGCAATGTACGAGTATATTTTTCGTCCTTGCATGTATATTTTGCGTCATACTGTTGCAACGTATGGCTCACACCTTGAGCTCATACTATTGATTTTGGTACGACCAGCTACTTATAGTTAACGACTTGTGCTGCAATACTAAGTAATCATCGACTTCATATCATGGTACAGGCCAGTTTCAAAGCATATCTCAACTTCATCAGTTTCAAAATACACATTTACTACGTATATCATGACCACAACATCGAGCACACACTAGCACCTTCGGTTGTATTCTAACTCACTGACGGCGATCTAGCCTGCCCAGGTTTCAACTTAAGACTGGCAACTTCAGTGGCAAACCACTTTCCTTTTTTCACGCTGCGTCTTTCAAAACTCATCACACTACTCGAATTCGCATCATGCGGTATGACCGACTACTACCGCTAACAATTTTGGAACCAATTACTAGTGGTTATTTTCGCCTCATTTCATTGTTGAAGCAATCAACAAGTATGCAGTAGCCCAGCATTACGTTACATATTTGATTAAATTTAGACAGAAAAATAACCAGATGCGTAACTGGGTTTAAACTCTGCCCTACATTACCAATCAAGCCTCGCCGGAAGATTTTTTTTCTTTTTACCTTTTCTTTTTCTCAAAGAGGAAAGTGATGTAACGGCTAAATTTAGTTGCCGACATATTGCCTAAATGAAATTCAAATTTCAATACGCGGTACCAATTAAAATAAGCAAAATTTGCCTTTTACCAATGGCGTGTGAATTTACACTTGCACATCTATATAAGTACGGTGCATTTACCATGCAAACGCACTCAATATTTCCGCTCTGCTCGCTACAAGTGATTGCTGTCGATCTCACTACTTGGCTGGCTACCCACGCTGACTTCTGGACTTGCGTCTATCACGCTGTTTCATCTCGTTGTGTAGACTTCAGTCACACCAATCTTCTTGTCGCTTCACAACTAGTTATACGTTATCGATTAAATATTAATCGGCCTTCTCATGTACCGGCCACCACAGTGTTGCCTCAGATCTTCATCAAAACAATTCTGAGCCTTAGAGCAGCAACTCACCTCTCTGGTTTCCACAACTACTTATTCCGGTGCATCCACACGAAGGAACATCAGCCAATCAGTCAGAGAAGTTCAAAAGTGTCAAGAAGTAATTATAGATATTGCATTTGCCGGAAAATGAAATTCCGGCCCTAACAAGGTCGACTCACAGCAACTGTCTCTCATTATCTTCACATTGTTTACTATTTGTTACGTCACACGGCATTTGCATGCAGCCCGGACGTTTAAAATACATGCTATTTTAAAAATGAATGTTTTTTATCATGAACAATGACGAATTTGTTTCTTCTGTTTCATTGTTATTATCTGATATGTTTAGGGCATCTACATTTACGGATGTTATACCCAAGAGATTAAATAGGAAATTATGTAAGCTAAGAATCAAACGAGATAATATAATGAAATGTAGTCTTATCAATAGTATTAAAAAATGAGGTTAGATTTGATTGATAAAGAAATTAATTCATCACTACTGATAATCCGTCAAAGATCAGAAAGAATTATTTTGGCCAAACTGAAGAGTAATCCTAGATTAGGATACAAACTCCTCACAGACTACAGTAAATATAAGGAAAAATTAAAGCTTATATTACCTGTGGGTAAAACTGATTATGAATTTCTCTGTGAATTGGATGAAGTATTTGGCAACTTGTTATGTTGTAGGGGTACTTTTCGCTGTTGCTATCTCGTTCCTGATTTTGTACCCCTACTACATATCAATGGTGGTTATTGTTATTACCCGTGCGTCTTATCAGTCTCTGATCTTTTTCGGATGGTTGATGTGAGAAGGCAAAAACATCGGGTCATACGTATATTCTACACGATATTGCAATTAGAAATATAATTCACAGATAGTCCAATTTGACCATGTGTTGGTCGGCAATAAAAAAACAGATTTTAACATAAAATTATATCATAAACACCATTCACAGTTAAACTAAATTGACCGTCTTCTAGACGGCAAGAATTAAAATGATTTATGTTTATAGAGTAACATGTTTCGCACACAAGTAGTTATTCTTACACAAATGTCTGAATAGAATTGTATTTATACCATCGATTTAAAACATATGAAGATATGTAAAAAGTCATCATTAAAAGCTGTCACTAAAATGAAGGAGTAAGCCCCATAAAGACTTCAATGACAAAAACTCGATTGAAAACACGTGATGACATGAATGGAATCAAGGTTAAACGTTATCACTAAAAAGGAGTATGTAATTCGTTAAAAGACTTCAATGATAAAACTCACAAATGTTTAGTTCTCTACTTGTTAATATATTAATCCATTATTCTATTCACATAAATTTCGAATAATCCAACTAAGCAAAATAAATCCGCAGTGACACAATAGTCCACCGCGTGATCCTCTCGGATCGCGCGCGGTTCTGTCTATTTTATAAAAACACTATTAATTACAAATAAAATTGCAGTTCAAGAAATATCGATTAAAACTGCTTGAGACTAAAAGAGATTGTTCCTAAAATCACAGCTAAGAGAAATATTGTTTAAGGACAGAGTTAGAATATTTGACCTTAAAAAGCACAGCGTTTGTAAAAATTGACCTTCGTTGGGTTGTAACACGGAGCCGCGTGTTACAATGTAATCCACAGAACGAAAGCAATTTCATTGATCTACCGGATCCTTCGGGAAACCAGGATCTAGGACTTGTTATTGACAGTGATGCATTGATAGAATTAATGTTAAAAATAAAATTTAAAAAAAACAAAAAGATCACCTTGGTATATCGATTGATAACCTACTTCAATTACCTTTAAATTTTATGAATGCGCTCTGCAATTTTATAAATAGAATTTTGAAGAATGGGATATTACCAATCGATATACTAACGATAGTAGCTAAACCTTTGCCAAAAGTAAGTAAGCCAACGTGCGCCAGTGATTACAGATTAATCTCTATTATCCCTTCGTTTTTGAAGATAATAGAACGATTGATACTAGATCATTTAGAACGTATGTTGCCGGCTGATTTTGATATGTGCCAACACGGCTTTACAAAAGACAGGTCGACAACTACTAATATTCTCTCTATGTGGAAACATGTAATTACATTAGATGAGAAAAAGTTAGATGCATTAAATGTATTTATAGATATCTCAAAAGCTTTTGACTCTATATCTTTTGATGCTATTTTGAATGCGATTAATTTATTGAATATTGATCCGAATATTTTTAGATTACTTAGATACTATTTATATAATCGAAGAATGAGTATTCAATTAAACGATTTGATATCTAAATCGAAAAGGGTAACAAGTGGAGTTCCACAGGGATCAAGTTTGGGGCTAATTTTATTTAAAATTGTATTTGCACGTTTGGAAACTAAGATCCCTAACGGTCGAGTTTGCAAATTCGCTGATGATTTAAAAATAATCTTTCCAACTGATCCAAATAATGTCGATTTCTCCAAAAATAATGTGACACTAGATTTGTATGATTTAAGTAGATACTTGTTAACACAAGGGCTGAGAATAAACAGTAAAAAGACGAGAGCTTTAAAAATAGGTAACAGAACAGATTTTAATTATGTTTATTTCATGATGCTGAGATTAATGATGTTTTTGAGATTAAACTTATGCAAGAAATTAAGGATTTAGGCATAATTATTCATTGTACGGCTTCTGCTGAGAGACATATTGAAAGGATAGTAGGCAGTGCCAAGAACAGATGGGCACTAATAAATAGAAATATCTTATCGAATGAAATAAAATTTAAAATGTTTATAATATGGATTAGACCGATACTAGAATATGCTGCCGCTACTTGGAATCCTTTAACAAAGGGTTTGTCTAATAAGATTGAAGCTGTACAAAGAAAAGTTGTGAAACAAATTAGTCCTATCTCCTGCACTATATACGCCTCTAGATTACAGTTTGTATCACTGCAAACTTTATGGTTTCGGAGGATGTGCTATTGCATAAAAGCTTTCCATTTGAACCAGTGGACTGGTGCCTATATGAATCCAATAAGAAAGAGTCATGAAGTTGGAACTAGATCTGGTCATTTTGCAATATCTCCACCATTTCTGGGGAATGTTGCGAGCAAGCTATTCCCTTTTTTTTTAAATTTGCAAAATTTATAATCAATTGCCAAAGAGGCTTAGAGAAACGCCTCCATCTAAGATGTCGTTTAAATTGCTATCTACCGAACTAGAAAAAGTGTACAATATTGCTGATATTTTTAATTTTAATTATGATAATACTTTCTCATGGTTAAATAAAAGACAGGATTAATTGTTTTTCAGCAGCATAACTTCTCGAAATTCTATCTTCAAGTTTTGTATTATTAAAATTGAAATGTTATGCATTATATCATCATGTTAATCAACGATACATACAATCAATTACTAGTCATGGTTCCCTTTTTTTGCAAAATATTACACACGAATTATACCTTAAATTTTCATATTTTTGATGAAAAAACTATCATTCTTTGCAGCCAAACTTTCTGATGCTGATAAATTGTACATTACAACTAATGGCACATATTTATGTGATGTGATATCTTTTTATATTGTTCATTTTCCAATTTTGTTATTTGATGGAGCATGTGTGGTTTGAATCCAAATAAAGATATTCTATTCTATTCTATTCTATTCTATTCTAAATATATATATGTTTTGTCGGGTGGAACGCAACGACCGGAGAGAGCGTGCTAGTGGTTTTCAACATTTTCTCTAATTTTGAAGGATATCGGGTTTCATTTTGTTATTATTTTCAGATTCTCGGGATTTCTTGTCTGATTTCTTCTCTAGGATCCACTAGGAATTTACCTACACATTTTTCTGGAATTTGCCTTTAGTTATCAAGGATTTACTCCTAGCTCACCCGATTTTCCCGTCTCTTGTTCAATTTCATCTCTAAAACCCATCTGGATTTTATTTACGAATTTTTTTGAATTCGCCTTCAGTTATCAAGGATCTATTCCTAGCTCACCCGATTTTCCCGTCTATTATTGACACTTTGATACCAATTCTTTTCCTCTCTTCTATCGTAATCTACGTTATATCTGCTCTTCTATCTCACTCCACCATGAACCAGATTTCATCGCCAGCCCCCATCTCCTCGTTCCTCACTCAAAAACGTATCTCCAAAAATACTAACCTCCAGCAGCAAATGGCGGATATCGCAGGACTACTTGGAGCCTTGACAGGCAACCTTTCAATTTCCACCGTTCAGCCCCATATATTACATCAAGCTGATGCGTTTCTGAATGGTGTAGCTAGGGAGGTTGCCCTTCGAAATCACAACAAGAGAAACCTCTTTTTATGGTCTCCGCGCTCCCCCCTCTCAAAGGACGATCTGGCGTCTGATCTCATTAGTCAAATAGGGGATAACTTTAGCCACCTTAAAGAGATCTCTTCGGTAAAGGGTCATGCCTTTATTCTCTTCTCGCACAAAAGACTGTCTGATGGTGAGCTTCGTCACCTCAAACTGCACTCGCCCATTTTATCATCCGGGAAAGTCAAATTAAAGCGAGACTGCACGCTACCACAGAGGACTTTAGAGAAAGCCCAAACCCATCAACCGGAAACCACTCCCCCTCCTCCAGCTAATCACGCCTTTCCGGGTTTGAGCAATCCAAAAAAAAAGCCGCTCAGTTCACGGCGCAATCCTTGGCGACGCCTCTTTCTCCAGTCCAACCCTGCTGATATCTTCCCGATTTGAAGGCCTTCCTTTCACCTTTAGCCCATACTCCGCAACCAGTACCCCCACACATTCCCAAGCTTTACCACGTCGTCGCGGCCGACCACGCCGCGCAAAGCCTCCAAATAACGCAACTTCTCCCCCAGGTTCGTCCGCCAGGTCCATATCCCCACGACAAGTTACTTTTGTGACGGATGCTATGGCCCAGAAACCGAATAAAAGTAAGGCACCTAAGGCCAAATGGGATTTCGACCCAGCCCCATCAACTTCAACTCCCTCTTCCAAAACCATCATCGACCCTTGCTCACCCTATCAACGCAGCTTCAGAGCGTCCCTCGAGCCCCGATATCTCGCCTCCCTTCTGCTTTCAAACCCTCTAATTACCTCACCCACCCGACAAACGCGGAACAAAAGAGATCAAGATCGACGCTGACCTCTCCATCCTCGTCAACGAGCGGTCAGTCACCCTCGTCAGCCCTAGATCTTGCACCGCACGCTTCTCCTCCCCGATCTAACCATCCCTCTCTCAAAGCACTCTCAGCAATTCTCATCAATTGCAGGTCACTTACGCCGAAAATCAATCAACTACGAGCTTTTATATCCTCTAACGAGATAGACATATGCTTTCTTGTTGAAACTTGGCTGTACCATTCCATCCACTGTGCTGACCTTTTCCTCATTCACGGTTACACTTTCCTTCGTAGCGACAGAACTGTCGGTCGTGGGGGCGGACTAGCTGTCTATGTCCGATCCATTCTCATGACCAAACGTTTGTCAACATCGAACTCTCAAGGATTGGAATTTATCTCGTTTCAGCTTCAAATCCATAACCAAAGCATATCTACCTGTGTTGTCTACAGACCCCCTAATCTCTCACTCATCGACGACATTCGCGGGACCCAACTTCTGTCTACTTTTTTCTCTTTACACTCCGATCGGTACGTCGTTGTGGGTGACCTCAATCTCCCCATGGTTAACTGGTAAAATCTAGCTTCAGAAAGTCACCCTCTGCTTCGACTCTTTGCGAACAACCTGTTACACCATTTCGTGCACTTTGCTACCCGAGGGAAAAACCAACTGGATTGTGTACTCTCCAACAACCAGGTGACTGATGTTCACTCTCGGGAGATCTTCCCTAGACCTGATCACTGTCAGGTATCCTTCCTCATACCTCTCCTATCCTTTACTCCTAGAGAAGGCACCCAATCATTCAGGCGTTTCACCAACTAGGAAGCGTTCCGCCGACTCTGTAACGCCGTTAACTGGAGCGACCTCTTTCTCCCAAACAATCTCTCCTCATGCTTTTCTGAAGTCCATTACATCCTATCCTCTCATTTAAACTCCGCCAACTCTATTCAACACATACAGGTGACGAATAAGTTGAACACTCTGTTTAAGGCACGCAACAACCTCGCACGCAACTCTCGACTACGCACTTCATCACTTGCCCACGCCCTCGCACTGAGACGTATCGATGGCACATTAAACAGGTTATCAACGAACAAGCGCTCCACATCGATAGACGCATCCACTCAGCTCCTAACCCCCGGACAAAGTTCGCTATCATCAAACACCAATTGGTGCAAAAGCCAAAAACCTCGTATATTAACTTCTCTCAGTCAGACGACTCCTGCTTAGCTAACGATAATCTGACTTACCTCCTCGACTCCTTTTCCACTCCCACCGCGCTTAATGAGATGTTAGACAACAGAGACACCGAGAACCTATGCTGGTTCTACGTCTCACCGGCTTCCGTCGTCAAAGCAATTAAAGACATTAAATCTAAACACCAATTTGATCAATATGGTGTCTCGGTCCGCATGATTGCTCTTCTAGGCTGGAACGTCTTCTCTCTGATTGCCGATGTTATTAATCATTGTCTCGAAACCACCTATCTTACCCCGGACTGGCTTAATTCGACGATCTCTCCTATCCCTAAAATGGCACTTCGTCGATCTCCTCATTTAAAGATCTCCGCTCCATTACTATCGTCCCTTCTTTCACCAAAATCTTTGACAGGGTCTTATACAACCTAATCTACCTCTTCATTAAGTCTCAGCAAAAAACTTCTATCTCCTCGATGATCAACATGGTTTTTTGAATGGCCGCTCCTCTTCCACCAACTTAGTTAGTGTTCTCGATCATTGCTACTTCTCCTTCTCTTAAGGTCTTGCATGTACTCTCCTCTTCCTGGATATATCCAAGGCTTTTGACTCGCTGTCATTTTCAGCAATCGAATTCGCCCTACTGAGAAGCGGTATTTGCGGTAACGTTCTCAGTCTTGTCAGCTACTATCTACGAAACCGATGTGCGACAGTAAAAGTCGGCAGTAGTCACTCGAGGCCAGCCCATATCCGATCCGGTGTTCCCCAGGGCTCCGTACTTGGTCCTATTCTCTTCAACCTTACGCTCGCGCACATACAGGTTGATGAAAACCTTTTCAAGCTGTTCAAATATGCGGATGACATGGTTATCATATTCATTAACCCCACAGCATCCAACCTCTCCTTACCCCTTATATCGGAGCTCCTATCCTCGCTCCACTCGCAGCTCAGCAGAATCGGCCTCAAACTAAATCCCACCAAAACTCGCCTAATGAAACTCTCCACTGATCCATTCTGCTCTATCCTGGTTGCCAACTACCCCCTTGATATAGAAATAATAGATTCGGCCAAACATCTTGGCATTCATTTCTCAAAATCCCTAGACTTCTCCTTACACCTTACACACACTACTTCCAAACTCTTCAAATGGGCCCGTCTGATCTGTTTTAAGACTAACAACCCCATTCTCCAACTCACGTTATTCAAGGTCTACGTTCTGCCCCTCATTTCTTACGCCAGCGAATTCTACTGTCCTCTCACTCTCGCCTCCTCGTATACTATTGAACAGAGTATCCTCCAGATTTCTAAAGCGAGTCTTCCCGCAATGCCAAAATTATCGGGAACGCCTACTCCTGGCAAATCTTCTACCGCTTTGGTTCACCCGTCACCTTCGAGTCATTTCTTTTATCCATAAGATCACAACTTGCTTACCACTCTCCAACTTTGCTCACCCAAGTCACCACTACGCCACACGATCTAGTAACTCTTCTATGCAGGTTAACCATACCCCCACCATATTTAAAAAAAATCTATCTATTCTCCGAAGCCACCAGTGTCTTCAACGCTCTTCCCAGGGACATAAAGCTCCTACCCGAGCGCGAATTTAAAAGGCAGCCCATCAGTACTTCTTCAACAAACTTCTTTGTGATACGACCGATTAGAAACGAAACTGGTTCCTTCTCAATCCATTACTCTTTACTTACTTCGGAGGGCAAAATCCCTCAGGCAGTCATCTAATTTTCCACTTTACCCCTCTGGTTTTAATCTTTCCTTCTCGACTCACTGATAACACTTCGCAGACCTTTCCTGACCCAATCATATCCACATTGTGGATACTTTACTACGTTTTGCTCATCCAATTCTTTTATTTCTTGTTTCAGCGGAAGACCGGAAACTCAACAGCCCTACCGATCAACCAACGGTGTGCTTCGGACATCGACTCCTCCTCGTCTTCCTTCAATCACAACCTCGTCCTACGGATGCCTGCGACCCCTGCAAGACTCACTCGCTTCAATCCAGCAGATTCCATCCAGGTCTATGCTATGCTCCATTAACTCAATCTCCACGACAATGGACTCCATCGGACGATGTCTACCTCCGGTCCGCCATCATTTTCGATCTCGCACTTAAACTCATCTGTCCGGACCCAACTATCCCGCCTAGATGCTCTGACACTTCATGGACTATCTCCAATTTATCTTGTCTAGTCAAATGGAACATCTTTTTTATTTATTTTTCACCAGATTGAACTATCTTGTTGTTAATGATAAATTTTCCCTTCATCAACCCCTCCCCCCGGCTTTAAATACTTTGCTAGTAACAATTCCATTCATCTCCACATATCCTACCCTTGATTTGTTATTTCAATGGTCGGGCCAGTTGGCCTTTGATGCCAAATTAATATATTATTATTATTATTATTAATAATAATAATAATAATAATAATAATAATAATAATAATAATAATAATAATAATAATAATAATAATAATAATAATACATTTATTTGGCATCAAAGGCCAACTGGCCCGACCATTGAAAAACAAATCAAGGGTAGGATATGTGGAGGTGAGTGGAATTGTGACTAGCAAAGTATTTGATGACTGGGGAGTTTTTGGTAGGTAAAAGATATAAAAACGTCAATGATAGTTCAATCTGGTGAAAAAAAAATAAGTAGGAACAAAATTCCATTTGACTAGACAAGATCAATTGGAGAAAGTCCATGAATTGTCAGAGCTTCTAGGTAAAAGTGAGTTCGAAAATATATATAATAAAGATGATAAAGGTGGCTGATCGTGGGCAGACATCGGTCGATGGAGTCCATTGTCGTGGAGGTTGAGTTGATGGAGCATAGCATGGACGTGGATGGAATCAGCCGGATTGAAAACCAGCTTCTTGTACGTGTCGCAGGTATCCGTAGAACGAGGTTGTGATTGAAGGAAGGCCAGGGAAGGTCGATGTCCTGTTGGGTTATCGGTCCTCCGCTGAAACAAGAAAGAAAAGAATTGGATGAAGAAAACTTAGTAAGGTATCCACTACGTGGATAAGATGGGGTTATGAATGGGTTGAAAAGAGGAATCAGTGAGTCAAGAAGAAAGGATGAAGACCAAGGAGGTAAAGTGGAAGATTAGAGAGATTAAAGAGAATAGCCTGGGGAGAGGTGAATGTTATGGATTGAGAAGGAACCAGTTTCGTTTCCAATCGGTGGTGTCGCAGAGAAGTTTGTTGAAGAAGTACTGATGTGCTGCCTTTTTGAATTCGTGCTGGGATAGGAGCTTTATATCTGTGGGAAGAGCGTTGAAAACATTGGTGGCTTTGGAGAAGAGATAGACTTTTTTAAATATGGTGGGGGTATGGTTGGCTTGGATAGAAGAGTTACTAGAACGTGTGGCGTAGTGGTGACTTGGGTGGGCAAAGTTGGAGAGTGGTAAGGAAGTTGAGATCTTATGGATAAAAGAAATGACTCGAAGGTGACGTGTGAACCAAAGCGGAAGAAGGTTAGCTAGAAGTAGGCGTTCCCTGTAGTTTTGGCAGTTCGGGAAGACTCGCTTAAGAAATCTGGAGGATACCTGTTCAATGGTGTACGAGGAGGCGTGGGTGAGAGGACAGTAGAATTCGCTGGCGTAGGAAATGAGGGGCAGAACGTAGACCTTGAATAATGTGAGTTGGAGAGTGGGATTGTTAGTCTTAAAACAGATCAGACGGGCCCATTTGAAGAGTTTGGAAGTAGTGTGTGTAAGGTGTGGGGAGAAGTCTAGGGATTTTGAGAATTGAATGCCGAGATGTTTGGCCGAATCTATTATTTCTATGTCGAGGGGGTAGTTGGCAGCCGGGAAAGAGCAGAATGGATCAGACGAGAGTCTCATTAAGCGAGTTTTGGTGGGATTTAGTTTGAGCCCGATTCCGCTGAGCTGCAAGTGGAGCGAGGATAGGAGCTCCGATATAAGGGATGAGGAAGGGTTGGAAGTTGTGGGGTTGCTGAATACGATGACCATATCATCCGCATATTTGAACAGCTTGAAAAGAGTGTCTTCAACCTGTATGTGTGCGAGTGTAAGGTTGAAGAGAATGGGACCAAGTACAGAGCCCTGGGGAACACCGGATCGGACATGGGTTGGCCTCGAGAGACTACTGCCAACTTTTACTCTTGCATATCGATTCCGAAGATAATAGCTGATAAGATTGAGAACATTGCCGCATATACCGCTTCTCATTAAGGCAGATTCAATTGCTGAAAATGACAGCGAGTCAAAAGCCTTGGATATATCTAGGAAGAGGAGAGTGCACTGAAGCCCTTTAGAGAAAGAAGAGTAGCAATGATCGAGAATACTAACTAAGTTATTATTATTATTATTATTATTATTATTATTATTATGTGTGTGTGTATTTATTGTATAATTTAAGTGGAATTTCAGCGAGCATGTGATTGGTTGATTATGAGGTCAAATTGATTGCTTTCATATTGGTCTAGATGCAATCAAAAAATTAGCGAATTGCCTCTAATTGAATTACAAAACTTTGGGTTTTGTGGACTATTTCACTGTAAATGCTCCAGCTTCAAGTAAATACCACGTACGACGTTACAAACTCGGTTAAGGCGCTATGGATATAGAGTTACTGTTGTGATACGGGGCCCTTAACAGGGCCGATCGTGCGTTCTGCGGCAAATGCCGAGAATGTTTCTTCAGTGTGAAGATGTTCTAGAGCCTTGGGTTGACTCTGGCTGTGGTTCCTTCTGTTGTTGCATTGTAATCTCGATGTGGAAACTTCGTTGAAGTTCTGCAGTAATTGGCTCGTCTCGCTGGTTGTACCGCAACAAGATGAATAAAGGATGTTGATAATTGTTGGTGAAACAAATCCAATAACCAGCGTAGATAATGACAGCCGACAGCACGCACACATAGCGCAAAGCAGAAGGCAAATGCGACAACTGACTTGCATGGTAAATTTGCCGTGCTTAAATAGCCATGCCATAGTCTACTTGCACACTATTGGTTAACGGCAATTTTTGCTTTTTGCTCATTGGTGCAACGTAAATAAAATTGAATTTAATTTACGCAATATGTCGGCAATTAATTTGTGTCGTTACATCACGCGTAGCTGTTTAATCAAACATATTTCTATGGTATTATAGGCAGGTTAACAAATTTCGCTGGGTCTTATAATTTATTGAACTTTAATAAATTAAATAATTATTTATTAGAAACGCACGGGTGAGATTATTCTATAAAATTAAAATGCCGAGGAATCTAAATTTTGGTAATCTGTAAAATAGAAGCTAAAATATGCTATTGAACTTCTTTTTATGCACGATAGAATTTTTGTATTTGAGAATTACGGCTTTTTGATTTTATTACAAATATTTAATCCTTCTATTTACAGAGATGGGTCTTACAATATCCAGTGCACTTCAGTGGACATCAGCAAGAGATGGTCTCGGAGGAAAACTTGATTATTCGTCTATTAACGAAAGTTTATTATCTCAAATTGCTGATTTCATATCGTCCAATGCAACTAACGACAGAAATTTTAGTACATATATATTTGCGCATCCACTGGAATGGAAAACTTGTCTGAATATTTCACAAATACAAGGCTACAATATAATGTATTTATATTTTTTAAAACAAAAGTAATGATAACGAAGCTGTTTCCAATAAAACCGATGAAAATAATCTTCCGTTGGGAAAACTAACTTTGAAAAATAACGAACAATATGCTATGATCCGAAGTTTTAATGAGGCCGACATAATTCTTAGATCTGCTGGAACTAATAAGCTCAATGAACTTAAATACTGCCTTGAAGGTACTGATATTATGTAAATAAATCTGTTTAAGCTAATCGAGATCCACTGGCAAAAGTACTTGGAGAGAACTTTTCGACAACAAACATGGCTGATGATAAAACTCTTATGCGGTATAATGAAGCACTTCTTAAAGACGCGAAAGGTGGTTGATTACATTATTTATATTTTCAGATTTAACGGAAAAAGAACTTGAAACCAGAAAAGCAATATTGAATTTAGCTTTGGATTTTTATAACCTTGATATGAAATTAACAAATGCAACGTTACAAAATGTAATGAGGTATATATTCAGTGCTTCTATAAATAAGGAATATACGACTTTCACCTACGGCTGTTGAAAGCGAAATAAATTTGCTAAAAAATGTTTCTGGAAACGATCAGAAATTTGCTTTGAAAAGTATTGAGGCTGCTGGAAGTAAGTAGTACATAAGTTTCTTCATTTTATCTAGTCTCTTACTTACCTTCGTTTTTATCTTTATTGTCTATTGACATTAGAACGTTGCTATTAACCTCTACACATGTCCAACTACTTAAAAACCTCTATGTATAGATATTGCCATTGGTGGTACGTTTCCTGACCACTTTTTCAGAGTAAATTTTTCCATGGCATATCACCGTTTATCATGTTTCGTCTGAAAAATTGGCTTGGTTAACATCTACCTTCTACTTTCAATGTTTGTAAAATAGATATTGCCTCAAGTTTCTGCTCCATTTGTTGGTGTTGCTCTGTAGTCAAGTCAACCATAAAAGACAACTGTGGAATGCAATGCTCCAGAACTGCACACTTTTCTGTGCTATTAATCTCAATAAAT
Source organism: Eudiplozoon nipponicum (assembly GCA_029291075.1). NCBI lineage: Eukaryota > Metazoa > Platyhelminthes > Monogenea > Mazocraeidea > Diplozoidae > Eudiplozoon > Eudiplozoon nipponicum. Next base: position 28,601 of record JAQBSW010008748.1, read on the forward strand.
ATGCTCGTTTCAACTGTTTACTGACTTTAAATGAAATCAAGCTTCTATTGCTGTATTTTTGTGATATATTCATGAAGGCCAGTTTTAATTCTGAGGATACATATCACTTAATTACGACGTTTCGCATCTTGGTTCTAGCTAAGCGATACATCTTACTTCAGAGAGTTACTTCAAGCCAATTTACTGAACTACTGGCCAAATAGAAACAAACTGATATTTCCATAATAATGTCTCCAGGCAAACTCAATGGCAGGCCATAACCAAGCTTAGCTATTGAATTTCCTAACTGTGCTTTATTCCGATATCGAATGTTCAGTAGAAGTCTAGACAAGTCATTTATCCAACAAGATTTACCAGTACACTTATACGCAGATTTTAGTAAATGATACAGCCTTTTCATAATTTAATAAGCTCGTAAATTGGACATAAAATTATGTCGTATTGAACACAAAGACTATTATTTTAAAAATTTTTTGACCTATTAAGCTAACAAGCACCGTCTCTGGCCACTATTTCAAACCGTTGAATTGTGCCACTTAACAAATTCTACTGTTATGATCGTTTACCAATACATTATATATGGTATTCTAAAATGAAAAAACCTATGGTATTAAAAATAGGAGGTACATTCCTTTCGAAATCTTCAGTAAATTTGTAAATCTGTTGAAATTAATTTTTTTGCTAAATATAATTTTTGTCAAACTTTTATAATTTCAAATTTTCCTGGAGAATTTAGGTAAAACTCGGATTTGTTCACATTTTTATATTAACAATTAATGAAGGCGATGTAATTGATTTATTCAATTCATTGTGAATTTTTTTGTTTTTTTACTTTTATCCGCATTGATGCCTATGTTTGATGATTTGTTCCTATCATCTTTTAAATTCAACATATATATAGTCGACTAAATGTTGATGTATTTGTGTTGACAGTATGCCTTTGGAGAAATAATATTTAATAACTCAATGTACAAATGTGTATTACATTCCGACCAGAAGGCGGATTGTAGCTATTTACAAAAATTGAGTCTTTCTTGTTATTAATGAAAAAGAATTTGTTTCCATCAGTTGCCTTTCCAATTTTTGAGATAGCCTTGGAAAACGCAATTCAATTTTACTTGTCATTCTTCTGTTCTACCACGAAATGAGCAGCTTATTTTAAAGAGTTATTCATTTTAAAATCAATTTGTTGTATAATATGTGCAATTAGATGACTTTGGACAACATTAGAGGTCATCTATAAGACGTTTAAATGATTTTTAATAATTTAAAAAATGCTAAGCTTTTCAATTTATAACTAAACTAATGCTAACTCATTATTATAATCAAGGTTGCGGTCTTGATATAAACACCTGACCCATTAATTACTTACATATTTCAGTATAAACTAAGAATTGTATAGTGTAGAAAAGGCAATTCATCCAGTAGACCGGTTTCGTCCTTATTGGGAACTCATCAAGTACTGGCCAGAATTTGCCGCGGACAGGATACGAACCTGGGCACGTCTGCTTTGGAACCTGGTGCTCTAACCACTGAGCCATCCTGCCGCACACTACACTGCACACAATTTTCAGTTATATACTAATTAATGTAATCTGGTTAGTCTATTTTTCCTTTAGGTGGAGCTCATATGGCATCCATTTAGACCCAAAGTTCCAACTAACCATCCACAATCTGTCATTACTGAACAGACACCACACTACATGGGTAAGTGGTATTGAAATGAACATTTATATGATTAAACAAACATTGGCTGTGCGTGCGGTGATAACAATTATTATAATCAAGGTTGCGGTCTTGATATAAACACCTGACCCATTAATTACTTACATATGTCAGTTTAAACTAAGAATTGTATAGTTTATAAAAGGCAGTACATGATGAGTTCCCAATAAGAACGAAACTGGTCTACTGGATGAATTGCTTTTTCTACACTATACAATTCTTAGTTTATACTGACATATATAAGTAATTAATGGGTCAGGTGTTTATATCAAGACCGCAACCTTGATTATAATAATTGTTATCACCACCCGCACAACCAATGTTCGTTTAATGCTAACTAAGTTTGAATTACATTTATCCTGCCAATGGTTCTTAATCAGGAATAATGAAATATGGACTGATCAATATTTTACATATTCACAGATACTTATTTTGAAATATAAAACATGTGTAGTTGAGACATTATGTAATATAGTATTGAGTATTTGCTCGTCTGGTTTTTGCAGACTGAGTTGCATAGTGAGTGCAATCATTCAATCTTTTACAGTTACCAACTAAATGTTTTAGATAAGTATGAAATTTATTTTGCAATAAATCTCCTCGCGAATACGTTTGCAGTCAATAAGAAACCACTGCTTATCCACCTACAATACAAAGGTGACGAGGCAATTAATTGCGTAAAAGAAAGATTGCGTTCTGCGTTGGTGTTCATACAAATTGTAACTGACATACGTTTGCATACATCCACCAACATAATTTCTTCTACGTAGTGTAAAAGACGCAATTCTAATTACTTTACACCCAAAGTTAAGTAAAATAGGCTTAACACCTGTGTGCAGATATATTAAAGCTAGAAGTCACATTTATCTCAGGACATACCGATATAGGATGCGTAAAATAAGATTTATGTTACACGTGCATCTAAAAGTAAACATGTCTTTTCAAGTAACAAATGCGGCAAACCAACAAGGTGCTTTCAATTATAATTACGGCTAGGTGAGTTAGTTTGCTTGCCAAATTTAGTGGCTATTGTTAAAAGTAAACGTTGCCAAGAACGGTAAAAAATAAATCTTTTAGTAAATTCACATTAACAAGGTGTTATCCAAGCTCCTTTTGAGCAAAGATTAGTTTTTGGACTCATGTTTTTAATTTATTCGATTTACCATGCTGTTTTCTTTACAATTTTTAGTATTATGTTTAATATGTAAATAATAAGTGTGTCTCTTTAGCAAATGGATCTTAGGTGTTAGTTCTTAAATAACAAACTTTTAGCGGAACCACATTCAAAACCTGTTATCTTTCTAACGTTTGAGAAATAATCAATGCAAGCATCATACTCTATATATGTATATATGCTTTAATAATATTTCGCCGTATATAATAATTGGAATTCGTTGATAATGCCAGAAACACGATGGAAAAACGACCTACAGGAAAACTGAGTGATATATATATATATATATATATATATATATATATATATATATATATATATATAATACATATGTCTTTGCTCCATGAATATTACGCAGTAATATATTTCTACTTAGGAAGAAGACAATAAAGTGGGATAATGGCTTGATACAACTATCTAAATTTTCATTTATATGCATTTCAAGTTTCCATTAGATTATGTGTGTGGCAACACATCTGACTCGATTTTACATTCATTTCTTGTTTGGGCGGATTAGTATGTGTGTTTGTGTATGTGTCTCTGTGTGTGCCTGTTTGCCTGTAAATGTCTTTCTCGCTGTATTGCAAAGTGATGTCTGAGATCTGGTCATTCTTGTATCATTATGCAATACAGCGAGAAAGACCTTTAGATGCCAACAGCTACGCACACAGACACATACGCATACACACTTACTTATCAGTCAGTAAAACCGAGTCAGATTTGTTGCCCCCTATATAATCAAATGAAAATCCAGGATGTATATAAATGAAAGATTGTAAAGTGAAGTTTAGTAGTCTGTCCATTATCCACTTTGCTATTTATGTAATTCTTTCTTCCTAATTAGACATATACGTTATATATATATATATATATATATATATATATATATATATATATATATATATTGTAATA
>JAQBSW010008749.1:0-32406 GCA_029291075.1 Eudiplozoon nipponicum
ACTTCATCATTGCCAAGGTCTCACACAATATAATAGGCCTTGATTTCCTTTTGAAATTTCGGCTCATTGTTGATCTTGCCAATCAAAAGATCATCGACCCTCCACCGGACTTGAGCAAAGTTTTTGGACACTTGCCTCCGAGCGTTTGGAGTTACATGTCATTCAGCCAACCCCAGTGCATCATTCAGCAGAGATATCAGCAGCTCTTCAAAATACAAATCGCTTTTCGATCTTAATAAGTCAGAGCTACAAGGTCTCCAACACGATGCATCATATCGTCACAGAAGGACAACCTATTGCACTCAAGAAGCGACCACTGGCCCCTGCTAAACTGAAAGCTGCCCAAGAGGAATTCTCAAGGCTTTTGGAAGAGGGAATCATCAGACCATCGAAAAGTTCATGGGCGTCACCACTGCACTTAGTCTCCAAATCAAACGGATCGTACAGAGCCTGCGGAGATTACCGTAAGCTAAATTCAGTGACAAAATCTGATGCATATCCTATTCCAAATATTAACACCTTACTTGAAAAACTCAACGGCAGCAATTTCTTCTCAGTGATTGACCTCAGACAAGCCTACCATCACATCCCGGTAGCACCAGAGGATATTGAAAAGACTGCAGTCATCACTCCATTTGGCCTTTTCGAATATCTTTACATGCCTTTTGGACTTAAGTGTGCTACACAGACATTTCAAAGATTCATGGACAACATACTTCGCGACGACTCTGCTTATTGTATGTCATATCTCGATGACATAATGGTATTCAGTCCAGACTTAGAATCTCATGCCAAGCATCTACGAAATGTCCTTTCACGCTTATCCAACCACGGACTCAAGATCAACTGTGACAAGACGCAGATTGCAACTACATCCGTGGACTTCTTAGGGCATCGTATCACGCCACAAGGTATTCAACCTTTGCCGTCAAAGGCGAATTCAATCAAGAATATCAAGTCACCGAGGACTGTTAGCGAGTTGCAGAAAATTCTGGGAGTAATAAACTACTATCGCAAGTTCCTTCCGGGCCTTTCAAGACAACTTTATCCTTTGTGCAGGCACCTGCGGAATCGAAAAGGACTTAGCAAGAATTCCATCATTGCTTGGTCATCCGAAGACGAGGAATTACTTCGACTCGCCATCAACTCGTTAGCAAATGCCACAATGCTAACGCATCCAGATTTTCAACGACCATTTCTACTCACGACAGATGCTTCTGAATTCGCTATTGGAGCCACTTTGGAACAAGAGATCGACGGAGTTCGGAAGCCTATCAGTTTCTACTCGCGTACTCTCCAACCAGTAGAAACGAGATACGACACTTTCGGTCGAGAACTTCTCGCCATCCACGACGCAGTGCGCCATTTTATCAGCATCATTGGCAGTAGCAGATTTGTTGTTTTCACAGATCATGCACCATTAGTTAGCGCACTTCGAAACGCAACTTCATCTATCGCCAAGTACCCTGCCAGAGTGGAAAGACAGCTTTCTCGTCTAAGCGAATGGCAATTTGACATCTTTCACGTCAAGGGCAAACAGAACTTCATTGCAGATGCCCTTTCCAGGCCAGACGTCTCGCTACAACCACCTTCGCCGTCGCCATTCACTGTCAACTCCGTGACACTCAGTGAACCTGCACTAACGCCAACCCTCCTGCGAACGGAACAACGCGGTGACATTCACATTCAAAGATCAATAGCCCGTCACCCAACCAAGTTCATATGCCGTCTCTGGGAAGGCTTACCAATTGTTTACTTCACGGGTACGCAGCCCAACAAGCCAGTTCTGCCGACCAGCCTTCAGAGAAAAGTTTTCGATTCAATTCACTCAATTTCTCACCCAGGAAGCCAAGCGACTGTCCGACTTCTCACAGATCGTTTCTGGGGTCACAGACTTAGGCAGAATGTTAAACGATGGGTCTCCGAGTGTGCTATTTGTCAGAAAAACAAGATCACACGACACACTCGTTCTAAGTTGCAACATTTTCGGTCTACTTCTCGCCTAGCCATCGTCCACATCGACATAGTTCATCTGACAAAGGTTCAAGGTTTCAGCTACCTTCTAACTATGATCGATAGATTTACACGGTGGCCTGCGGCATTACCTCTTGGCACCATTTCTGCAGACGAAGTAACTAACGGTTTTATCTCTGCATGGATGTCCAATTATGGTGTTCCCAATGAGGTCATCACGGACAGAGGCACTTGCTTCTCATCTGATCGTTTCAAAACCACCATGTGGTACATGGGATGCACTTTACGCCAGACGAATTCCTACCATCCCCAAGCTAACGTTATGGTAGAGAGAATGCATAGGGAACTCAAAGCTACTTTAGCATCCTCGTCCATTAATGGCAACTGGGTCGATGCACTACCTTTAGTTCTGCTTGCCATGTGTTCCCGTACTCGTGAATCCATTAAAACGTCTGCGTCACAACTCTTGTATGGCATGGATCTACGCCTGCCTATTCAGCTCCCACGTCTACTACCGGCACAAAATGACCCACAAGACGAAACTATCCGCCTTCGACTTCATTTCGGTAACATGTCTGTACAGCAGCCGAGACATACGCCTCGTCCAGTCTTCGTTCACCCACAGCTCCAAAGCTGCAAGAGAGTACTCGTTCGCAACGACAATGCTGTTGCACCACTACAACCAAAGTATCGCGGTCCTTACCCGATTTTGCTCAGACAACCCAAATACTTATTATTATGCAAGGCGCTACACTGACATCAGTAAGCATAGACAGGTTGAAACCGTTTATCGAACCGACTGATCCTGGGAGCGTTCAACCATCTACACACGTCTCATGTTCCGCCTGCCCACAATCTCAATAGCCTGCTTTGCATAACGCGTAATTGATTTTTTTTAACATTAACATTTCGTTATTCTACGTATCAAAATTTTTTAACCTTACGTTATTTTTCGCATTTTTCTCACGTGTACTTAACTAACAATTGTGTAGCATTTTTGAACATTTCTTTGGTATTATGCCATCTCTGAGGCAATGTTCGTGTACATAATTTTATGCAGTTACCTTTGATTTTAATGTATATATTTTTACATTATAATGTATTTCTCACACATGACATTACACTGCCTATTTTGGTATGACCAGCTACTTGGAGCTAACGCTTTCGTGTAGCAACACTAAGTAGTTATCAGCTTCAAATCATGGTACAGGCCACTTTCAATGCATATCTCAACTTCATCAATTGCACAAAGACCACTCTACAAATGTCATGACCACAACGTCGAACACACACTCTAGCTCATTTGGTCTTATACAAACGCATTGACGACGATCCAGCCTGCCTAGGTTTTAACTTAAACCTGGCAACTTCAGAGGCGATTTACGTCGAAATCTTCACGCTGCGGCTCCCACATCTTACACTGCTCCATTTTGCCTCACGCAATATGACCCGCCACTAGAGCTAACAATTTGTGTAGCAATTCCTAGTGTTTACCTCGCATCATATCATTGTTGCAGCAACCAACAAGCATACTTAAGCCCAGCATTTATGGTACATTATTTTTTTGCTTAACTTGGTTCGAACTCTGTCATGCATTTCTTATCTAGCCTAGCAGAGAGGAATTTTTTCCTTTTTTTCAGAGAGAAAAGTATTGTAACGACACAAAATAATTGCCGACATATTAGAATAGAATAGAATAGAATATCTTTATTTGGATTCAAACCACACATATTCCATCAAATAATAAAATTGGAAATTGTACAATATATATTTAAAAAAATTATCACATCACAATAATTGTGCAATTAATCTCATGTAGATAAGTATATCTCACTAGTTGTACAATACAATATATCAATATCAGAAAGTTCGACTGAAAAGAATAATATATACATCATCAAATTAGGAACAATTAAGGTATAATTCGAGTGTAACATTATGCAAAAATTGTGAACCGTGACTAGCAATTAATTGTATGTAATGTTAACTAATATGAAGATATAGTGCATAACATTTCAATTATAATAATACAAAACTTGGAAATAAAAATCTCAAGAAAATCTGTTTCCGATAACAATTATCCTTGTCTTTTATTCAACCATGAGAAAGTATTATCATAATCAAAAATAAAAAATATCAGCAGGATTGCAGACTTTTTCAAGTTCAGTAGATAAAGTTTCAATAGACATCTTAGATGAAGGCATTTCTCTAAGCCCCTTCGGCAATTGGTTATAAATTTTGTAGATTTTCGAGAAAGAGAATAACTTGCTCGCTACATTCCCCACCAAAGGAGGAGATATTGCCAAATGTCCAGATCTAGTTCCAACTTCATGACTCTTTCTTATCGGAGTCATATAGGCACCAGTCCATTGGTTCAAATGGAAAACTTTTATACAATAACACATCCTCCGAAACCACAAAGATTGCAATGACACAAACTGTAATCTAGAGGCGTATATAGTGCAAGAAATAGGACTAATATGTTTCACAACTTTTCTTTGTACAGCTTCTATCTTATTGCGTAAATTAAATTCATTGTGATTTACGTTGCACCAATGAGGAAAAAGCGAAACTTGCCGTTAACCAATAGTGTGCAAGTAGACATATATTACTATGGCATGGCTATTTAAGCACGGCAAATTTACCATGCAGTTCAGTTGTCGCGTTTGCCTTCTGCTTTGCGCTACGTGTGCGTGCTGTCGGCTGTCATCACCTACGCTGATTAATTGGATTGTCTTCACCAACAATTGGCAACATCAGTGACACCAATCTTGTTGCGGTACAACCAGCGAGACGAGCCAATTAGTGCAGAACTTCAACGAAGTTACCCGTTCGATATTACAACGAACAACAGAAGGAGCCACAGCCCAAGTCAACCCAAGGCTCTAGGACATCTTCACACTGAAGGATCTTTTTCAGTATTTGCGGGAGAACACACGACCGGCCCTGTCAAGGGCCCTCTATCAGTACATAACTCTATATTTATGGCACTTTAACCGAGTGTGTAACGTTGTACGGCATTTACTTGAAGCTGGGGCGTTACCACGCGTTTTACAGATATTTCAATGAAGCGCTCTTTTAAGGATACATTTTTATTCACGAGTTCAATATACTACCAATTAAAATTTATTTATATCAAGGCTTTAATGAATAATAAGTGATAATGGAAAAAGAGATCAATTACCTCAGATGTTTAATGTTTTCATTTTTATTTTGTTTCCTTTTGTTTGCTTTTGCTTTTTCCTATGTAATTTGTTTTATGTATTTTTGGGTCACGTAAATGTACAACTTCTCCTTAGTTTGTAGGCAAAAGTGTAATGTTTTACTCTTTGTTAGATGGAAAAAGTATTATATTAATTGGAGAAAGCCAGGTCATTTAGATGATTTTCAAAATTTGGCACATAGTAAGCGAACTACGTATGAACAGTGGTCCTCCGAACATACAAATTTAAACTCAATAGAAGCTAAAGCTTTAGATACATTAAGACTGCCTTCATATTTAAAATCTAGGCATAAACAAACACCTCCCGAGTTTACCACGTCTGAAATAGTGGACGTGCCAATTGCCTATAAAAGATGCTTATTTGGATTATATGGTTCTATTTCTGGAATTGATCCAAAAGATGCATTTTTGAGTCATAAAGATGTGTCTTTAGAATCTTCAAAGCAAATGTATTTAGAGAAACCTGTTTCTGAAATATTAGAATTGATAAAACATCGTCGAGAAGATGAGAAAAAGAGGCAAAGAGAACTGTAAGCCTATGTTATCTTACTTTATTATTCATATTACAGAATGAAAATTTGAATATGTTTGTTCTTCACGAGTTTAAATGTTCTAAATTACTTATCTAGTAGATTTTGTACTTCAATAGTATCCTTGTTTGTAAAAACGAATTTATTCTCATTTAGAAAATTTCGTTCTTTTGTCAATGTTTTTGTTACTTTAATTAAATAATACTGAAAAAGCATTCGTATTAAGACCACTTTTAATATGCAAGATCCGTGAATGGTTTGCAGTTGTACAAGTACAATGTATAGGAGACTATTAGAGGTGAGAGCGGCGTATTTAATTTTCCTTTCCGTATATGTATACAATGCGGTTTGATTATCACTAGTCAGGTTTCCGTCATACTCTGATGACGACTGTTTAAATACAATGGGATTGGTGTTTACTGCAAGCTCGCAAACTTGATTAAGGAAATCATTTTATTTGTTTTCTTTGAATAAACTTCAACTATATGGGCATCAAATATATGACCAGCCGTGAAGTTTGTCATTGACTGTGCTATTTATAGGATTGCTTTAGCTGTATACTTGCATGTACATTGAATTCGTATCAGTCGTATACTTTGTGGCAAGTATTGCTTTATTTAAATGAAGTTAAAATGATAAAATTGTGTGATCATTTTGCAACGAGATATAAGTGGCAGATTGTTGACATATGAAACAAACATTTTTCTTTGATTTATTAGAACTTTGTACAGTTTCGAAGCTGATATACCATTTGGAAATACTGATGAATATTTTGGCCAAACAGTGTAAGATATTTACGCTTAATTGAATGAGTTCAGTTGTAAATTTCCTTTTGAGTGTAAGTATTCACTCTATAAATATAGATAGAAAATTATGCCTCATTATAAGAATGTGACCACTATGATGAATCTATTAAGGTATCAATTTTATTTAATCTATGATAAACTATCTCCGTAAATTCTTTGAAAGAAATAGAGCTGGATCATCTCAGTTACATCCGAGTGGTTTCCTAGAACAAGATTCCTAAAAAAAATATAAAATAAAGCATGGACTAAATATTCTCCATGTTATACATGATTCTAAGGCTATATGAAACTGCCGTCTTGAAAACAAGACACGATAGCCTTCTCCATAGTAACAATACCTGCATGTGCTCAATGAAGCGCAGATTTGAAGACTGCGATCCGATTTGTTTACATACGCTGTCTTCCTGATTTCTCCAGAATTTTCGATCTCCGGGTATGAAAATTTTTTCACTGAAAAACACATCTCCTACCAAATTGACAATCAATATGTCAAGTGGACATTTTAGTTCAAACTGCCCCATTTGTCCTTGTTGTTAGATCTTAATGTGATGTGCTTTCCTTTAAGAGATCGAACAAGGATAAACAGGACAGTTTAAACTAAAATTTCCACTTGATACATTGATTGTCAACTTAGTAGATGATGTTTTTTCCATTGAAAAGATCTCCATATCCGGAGATCGAAAATTCTGAGAAATCAGGAAGACAGCGGATGCAAACAAATCGGATCGCAACCCGGTAATCAGGTTAATGTTTTATTCGCTGTCACGCATCATGTTATTGATCAAAATTTTATATATGCCGATATCGTTATGGTGATTATGAGATTGTAGATAAATGTGAACTTAATGAAAACGATAGATTGGCGAGTTTAGATGTGGTGTCAATGTACACCAATATACCAGTACCTAAAGCACTAGACTATTTTCAGCGTTTCCTTGTTGATCATCCAGTAATATTGGAAGGACGCAAAATGACGATTAGACACGTCATGGAGATGATGTATGTATGTATGTCCTCAACTTATTTTAAATTTAGGAATGCATTTTATAAGCAGATTAGAGGTGTTCCAATGGGGCAACCACTATCGGTTCCAATAGCTAATATCTTCATGCATTACATGGAGAAGACTCTCTTAGATATAACGCCCCTAAATCCTAAATTGTATGTACGATATTTGGATGATATATTAGTTATTTGGAATCACGGGGAGGATCATCTGATAAATTTCTTAAACATAGCAAATCAGGTGAGCGAGCTTAAATTTACAATTGAAAATGAATCATGTGGCGAATTACCATTTCTGGATGTCAAGTTAATTAGAAATGGTACAAAACTAGAACGGGATGTTTATAGGAAGGATACTTACTCAGGTATCCTTCTTAATTTCGATTCAAATCATCCATATAGAATGAAAATCGGTATCTTAAAATCGATGGTAATAAGAAGCTTAAGATTAACTGATAAAAACATAGAGAGATTGAATTAGGGAGACTGCGAGAAATATTCAGTGCTAATGGGTATCCTCTAAAGTTAATTGAAGCAACTATAATGAGCGTTATAAGTAAATTTAATCATGACTGGAAGTACGTGAAGTCAAATAAAGTAAAAGATGACCGGAGGGTAATGGTTATACCTGACTCTAAACTAAGTAGGAAAATCAAAATGGTAGCATCAAAATACAATATACGTACTATTTTAAAACAGACCCTTACCCTAGGTATTAAACTTCCCAACCAAAAGGAGAAAATAGAACCGTTAGACACATCAGGAGTATATGAAATTCCATGTAACGACTGTAACCTGATGTATGTGGGTGAAACCATGCGCCCAATTAAGGTTAGAAGAGGAGAACATAAAACCGCATGCAAGTATGCCCATGTTAATAGATCAGATCTTGCACGCCATACAGTAGAGACAGGACACACAATTAATTGGGATGGGTGCAGACGTATATCAATTTGTAGCCGTAGCAGATCGACTAGACTGATTAGAGAATCCATCGAAATTAAATCGAGAAATGACATAATGAATGAAACAGACGTAGAAAAATCACTAGGTCCTATTTGGAATACAGCACTAAATAATGGTAGAAAACGAAGATTGCACGAACCAGAAATTCGCTCAAGTAAAAGAATAAGAACACTGGACTGATATTAACTTACAGAGATGGAGATTGATTAATTCAATATCGCCTAATTTATTTTGATTATTTCATCCTTGATTAGTTGTTATTAGTGTAGCGCCTTTAACATACATTTATCTATACATGATGGCAAGGTTTATTTTTATTTTATTTTCTTTGCACTATTACTAGTATCTTTTTTATCAGGCAATTTTTAATTTCTTTTACGTACCGTTTAATTTAACTTTCTACCCTATTGAAACACTTTATCCGTTTCTAATTTAATTTTACTACCTATTAATTATTTACTCTATTAATAGTGTCATTCCCCCTTCTCACCGAAATGCCACTCGTAATTACTTCATTTAGAAAAGTAAGTGTAAAATAGGTCTGACGTGTGCAGCTAGGAAATGACAGTTATCATTTTAGTTTTACTTGTATGACCGTTACATGTGCCTGTAATTACATGTAACAGATTAGCTCTTAGTTTTAAGTAAACGCTCACGCACACACACACAAACACGCTTATCCAGTGAATAGTCAGATGTTGCCAAATCGCTGTAATTTCACTGGGATGAATGTACACTTGCATTAACTGATTACTCCTCAATTCAAAACAAACGAGAACACATACACACAGGCATGATGTACGCTTATCTAGTGAGTTGTCATTAATTGTCATTATATCACTGTAATCTCATTGCGAAGAGTGTATACATGTAGACACATACACAAACCAATTTAACATACACTTTCCTAACATTTTTATAAAAAAAAACGTTATGCTTAAGAGATCTAAAATCAAGTATAAATGAGGCGGTTTAAATTAATATTTCCACTTGACATATTGGTTTTCAACTAAGTGTGTGATGTGTTTGGCATTGAAAAAGGGCTCCGTAATTGGAGCCCGAAATATCTGCAAAAATCATGATGACAGTGGATTCAAATATTTCGGTACGCAGTCCGAAAATCAGGTAAATTGTTTATTTCCTGTCTCGCAACATGTTTCTTTTAAATCTTATTTAGGTACTGTTATATGCCTTATGAATAAAAAAATTACCAAAGAATATCCTACTGTAAGGTTTAGCGCATTTGTTTGGCAGAACTGATTTTTGATAAACTATTGTTGTGACTGATAAAACTGTTTGATAACTATACGGATGAAGTCGCAACGAGATAGTTAAGTTTTACAAATAATTTCGTGATGCTAGTTGTGCGTAAAAATGTTTTATGTTCAATGTGTTCATTTTGATGTGGGATGTTTCGAACTCTTTCTCGAGTCTCTAAGTCAGCTGTCCACTCAACACACAAAGTTGACTGCTAATAAAAAAATGAAAAATGTTTACGGAGAGTGATTTATGAAGGAGTGGATCTAGTTCAGTTTGAGATAATTACCTAGGCAACAGAAATTAGGCAATTTACACCACATCATTGTGGTCTAGTCTGCTAAAAAATAGTTACCTAAGATGAGTTTAACTGAATAACATTAATCCACTCATACAGTATAAACCAGGTCGCATTTTCTGTTGCCTAGTTTTCTTCACGGCCTTTTTTATCTGTCTAACAATAATTTTGTTTTATGTACAAATTGTAAGGTTTCAATCAAATCACTTATCAGATATCATATTGTCAAACATTTAGAATACTTCAAGTAAATCATCATTCATTAAACCTACACTGAGTGTTTACGTCAGCGTATTTAGTGTGTGACCAGTTAAGTAGATTAGGCAGCAAGAATCTTTAGCAAGTGTTTTGAACAAATTAGACAGTGTTAAATGTGTATCTCAAACTATAAACTAGGAGTCTACAGACATTTACCTGATTATCGGGTTGCGATCCGATTTTTTGCATCCGCTGTCTTCCTGATTTTTTCTCCAGAATTTTCGATATCCGGATACGGATATCTTTTTCAATGGAAAGCTCGTCAAAATAAGTTGACAAGCAATATGTCAAGTGGAAATATTAGTTTAAACTGCCCCACTTATACTTGCTGTTAGATCTCTTAAGCATAAAATGCTAGGAAGGTGTATGTCAACTTGGTTTGTGTATATGTCTGCATGTGTACACGCTTGGAAATGAGATTATAGCGATTTAGTCGCAATTACTGACAACTCACTAGATAAGCGTACGCCATGCCTGTTTATATGTATTCTCGTTTGTTTTTGATTGAGGGTAATCAACTACTGCATGTGTACACTCATCCCAGTGAAATGACAGCGATATAGCAACTTCTGACAAATCACTAGGTAAGCGTATGCCACATCTGTGTGTTTGTGTATGTGTGTGAGTGTGTGAGCGTTTGCTTAAGACTGAGAAATAATCTGTTACATGTAATTAACGGCACGTGTAACAGAAATTCACATGAAACTAAAATGATAACTGTCATTTCCTAAACGCACACGTCAGACCTATTTTTACACGTACTATCCTAAATGAAGTAATTACGAGTGGCATCCTGGTGAGGAGGGGGCAAGATACTGTGAATAAAGTAAATAATTTAGAGTTAGCAAAATCAAGTTAGAAACGGAAAAGTATTCTATTAAGGTGGATAGTTAAAATAAAATAAAAAAGGGGGATCGTAAAAGAAGTTGAAAATTGTCTGATAAAGAAAGATGCAAACATAAATGTTTGTTAAAAGGTGCTACACTAACAACAGAACGTAAGATAACAGATAAAATAAGATAACAAGTAATCAAGGATGAAATAATAAGATAATCAAAATAAATTAGGCGATATTGAATTACTCACTCTCCACCTCTGTAAGTTAATGTCAGTCCACTGTTCTTATTCTTTTACTTGAGCAAGTTTCTGATTCTGTTTCTCATTCGTTCAATCTTCGTTTTCTACCATTATTTAGTGCTGTATTCCAAATAGGACCTAGTGATTTTTCTACGGCTGTTTCATTCATTATGTCATTTCTCGATTTAATTTCGATGGATTCTTTAATCAGTCTAGTCGATCTGCTACGGCTACAAATTGATATACGTCTGCACCCATCCCAATTAATTGTGTCCTGTCTCTACTGTATGGCGTGCAAGATCTGATCTATTAACATGGGTATACTTGCATGCGGTTTTATGTTCCCCCCTTCTAACTTTAATTGGGCGCATGGTTTCACCCACATACATCAGGTTACAGTCGTTACATGGAATTTGATATACTCCTGATGTGTTTAACGGTTCTATTTTCTCCTTTTGGTTGGGAAGTTTAATACCTAGGGTAAGGGTCTGTTTTAAAATAGTACGTATATTGTATTTTGATGCTACCATTTTTATTTTCCTACTTAGTTTAGAGTCAGGTATGACCATTACCCTCCGGTCATCTTTTAATTTATTTGACTTCACGTACTTCCAGTCATGATTAAATTTACTTATAACGCTCATTATAGTTGCTTCACTTAACTTTAGAGGATACCCATTAGCACTGAATATTTCTCGCAGTCTCCCTAATTCAATCTCTCTATGTTTATTATCTGTTAACCTTAAGCTTCTTATTATCATCGATTTTAAGATACTGATTTTCATTCTATATGGATGATTTGAATCGAAATTAAGAAGGATACCTGAGTAAGTATCCTTCCTATAAACATCCTGTTCTAGTTTTGTACCATTTCTAATTAACTTGACATCCAGAAATGGTAATTCGCCACATGATTCATTTTCAATTGTAAATTTAAGCTCACTCACCTGATTTGCTATGTTTAAGAAATTTATCAGTTGATCCTCCCCGTGATTCCAAATAACTAATATATCATCCAAATATCGTACATACAATTTAGGGTTTAGGGGCGTTATATCTAAGAGAGTCTTCTCCATGTAATGCATGAAGATATTAGCTATTGGAACCGATAGTGGTTGCCCCATTGGAACACCTCTAATCTGCTTATAAAATGCATTCCTAAATTTAAAATAAATGGAGGACATACATACGTACATCATCTCCATGACGTGTCTTATCGTCATTTTGCTTCCTTCCAATATTACTGGATGATCACCTAGGAAACGCTGAAAATAGTCTAGTGCTTTAGGTACTGGTATATTGGTGTGCATTGACACCACATCTTAACTCGCCAATCTATCTTTTTCATTAAGCTCACATTTATCTACAATCTCAACCCAATGGTATGAATTCATCAAAGTATTGTCTAAAAAGTACGAATATTTCTTTATTCTATGACATAGAAACTTAGACATTTTATATGTTGGAGAGTGTTGGACATTAACAATTACTCTCAAAGGGTTACTTTACTTTACTTTACTGCGGCTGACTCATTTTAGAGGATAAGCCGGCTCCATTTCATGGAGTTTCTTGGGAATTTGGTACAAGTGGTGTCCCCTCACCACGGCTTTTTGATCGAGGACGCACCTCTAGCCTTTGCACATCCAAGCGCAGTCTGCAAGGCAGCAGTAAGTTGCATGGTTGCCGGTGGCTGTTGAGAGCTCATTCGCCATTCGGAAGTATGGGGTACTGTCCAGGAGTCCATGTAATCCTGTGGCTGTTGTCCCCTTTTGTGGCGGGGAACACACGCCGAGTCATGGTGCCGTCGTCGGGCTCATGTGGTATTTTATAGGATATCCGATTGCCGGTCGGAGATCCACCACGCCCTGGTGACACCACCGCCATAGCCCTGTTAGCCCATGTACGATCGGCCATCGAAACATGGTTGACACCGTCGTACCACGTTGAGGAGGGGATGGTCTTTACGACGGTCTCAAAGGGTTGCCTGGTTTATGTATCTTTACTAAACCGTACACTCTAGGAGCGACTGTATCTCTTTGTATGAGAGAGTTACCATGCGCTTGATCTAATTCTCCTTCAGCAATCATGTTATTGACCAATAATTTAACTTCTCCTTGTAGCTTATCCGTAGGATCTTTATTAATCACTTCCTCACCAGGATGCCACTCGTAATTACTTCATTTAGGATAGTACGTGTAAAAATAGGTCTGACGTGTACGTTTAGGAAATGAAAGTTATCATTTTAGTTTCATGTAACAGATTATTTCTCAGTCTTAAGCAAACGCTCACACACACACAAACACACAGATGTGGCATACGCTTATCTAGTGATTAGTAAGATGTTACTAAATCGCTGTAATTTCACTGGGACGAGTGCACACGTGCAATAGTTGATTACTCCTCAATCAAAACAAACGAGAATACATATACACAGGCATGGCGTACGCTTATCTAGTGAGTTGTCAGTAATTGCGACTAAATCACTGTACTCTCATTTCGAAGCGTGTACACATGCAGACATATACACAAACCAATTTGACATACACTTTCCTAGCATGTTATGCTTAAGAGATCTAACAACAAGTATAAGCGGGGCAGTTTAAACTAATATTTCTACTTGATATATTGATTGTCAACTAATTATGATGAGCTTTCCATTGAAAAAGATATCCGTATCCGGATATCGAAAATTCTGGAGAAAAAATCAGGAAGATAGTGGATGCAAACAAATCGGATCGCAACCCGATAATCAGGTAAATGATCTATTCCCTGTCGCGCAACATGTTTCTTTTAAATCTACAGACATCATTGATTGCATGTTATTAGTTTGACATTTGGTTTCAAAGTACTGTCTGAATCCAGACAAGAAAAGGGCAGCATTATTCTTAGTTCGCGAACTGGAGTTTCTAACTTTATGAATCCGTGTAAACAACCGACATTGTGCAGACAATTGAAGACACTACAAAAAATTATAACTTGATTGGATGGTGATACAATGAAATCCGCAAGGAAGCTTTATTGCTGATGTTGCCTTGCCGGAATACTAACTTGACCATAATGGTGTTGTTGAGAGGTTTAATTTGCCTCATTTCTGTGTTATCCTGAGAAATTTACTCATAGTACCTAGGTATTCCTTCTCTCTTTGCCTCTCTCTCTCTCTCTCTCTCGTAAATCTCGCTAGTAATTTGTCTAAAATATTATTTCTGTTTTTATTTATGTACTTTTTCACTCCTTATGGTTATATGGCAGTGAAACATTAGTCACTGTTGACTTTTGTATGGCTGGACATGATGATGTTGATGATTTTTCAGTCAAATACAATGTATTTGGGACTACTAGGTGTGATGGCAACAATTTGATTTTTAATATATTAAACCTATTTCTATCGTGTTCTGTTGATGATCATGAAATGTCTAATCGGATCAGTGAGAGTGCTTTAAGTTAGTCTTACTGTGTTGTAGACTATATGGAATCTAACTCTGATTTGTTATGCAAACCACTGGGATCATCAGTTTATTTCATATCGTGGCAAAAATTCTCTACAAAACACCATTATGCCAAAGTCAGCTTTAAGGCGAGGCAACATCGGCAATACAGCTTTCTTGCGGTTTTCACTGTGTCACGTCACAAACACAAGCAAATCTCGGAACTAACTCTGCTCAATTAAGAAGAAAAAGAAGATTATTCTACTAGAATTCCGCAACAAGATAGCAAACTTACTTTACTTTACTTTACTGCGGCTGAATCCTTTTGGAGGATAAGCCGGCTCCACATTTCATGGAGTTTCTTGGGAATTTGGTACAAGTGGTCTCCTCACCACTCGGCTTTTTGATCGAGGACGCACCTCTAGCCTTTGCACATCCAAGCGCAGTCTGCAAGGCAGCAGTAAGTAAGCTCGACATGATGCCTTCTCGCATGGGGTTTCTAACCAAGGAATATGATGCGTACGTGTGTCCAATACTATCCAATTTGAATGTAACATTCTGTTCAACATGCTTCTTACGCCAAGCCGATGATAGAATAATACTCAACTTGAAATCGAATTTAAGGCCTACGCAAAACGTAACTGAGCCGATGCAGTTTATGGAGCTTTATTTTTTTCTAACGAGGAATACTTGTTGTTCGATCAAAAATTACGTCTACGGATGTCAGTTTTTTATTCATTGCTGGTAGCACACATTTTTTATGCTTTTCAAAAAGCGGCGTCGAATTTCTGCAAGAGTAAAAAATTATCAACTCTAAAGGGCCAAGTCTCACTAGCGTTTTTATAGCTTAATATTTTGATTTATTCATTTATATATACATATATATATATATATATTCGGGTTTTAAAGTTTGCATGTAACAAACCTCATTCTAATTTTATTTTCCGAAAATTTTCAGCGTGAAAAATGTTAAGGCGAACCTTGTGAAAATGCCTCAACTCATCGAAAGGCACAACAAGAATTTGGAGAAGATAGAAAAAGAACAGCGGGATAGAGAAAAACGGAATCTGTTATTATTAGAAGCGGTAAGTCAAATATATAATTGTTAGAATTATATTTTGACTCAAATATTTTCATTTTGTCCAAGGCTAAGTTTGTGCCTCCATTTATCCACTAATTTTTATACATGAGTTCCAATGAGAAACTTGAGGGATCGGCTTCTTTTGAGCTTTCCGGATTTATAAGCTTCTTCACAGCATCATTGTGACCTATGCATACCACACTGTAGCCGCCTGTTAGTTTCTGTATGAACAACACATGACCTATTATTTACATACATTTGTCAGTATAAACCAATTATTTTACAATGTAGAGAAGGCAATTCATTCAGTGGACAGGTTACGTCCTTATTGGTAACTCATCACATGCTATTCAGGATTTGTCGCAGACAGGGCGCAAACTTAGCCACGTCTGCTTCGTACTCTGTTGCTCTAAGACTGAGCCACCATTACGAACTAATTGGTTTGAGAAACAGGTTCCTAAAATAGACGTGCCAAAGTCGAGTCCTGCCCGCAGAAAATTATGGACAGTACGTGATGAGTTATCAATTTGGATGTAATCTGTCTACTGGACGTATTGCATCTTATGTATGTGCATAATAGGTCAGGTTTTTTGCGCGTCAGGATCACAACCTTGATTGAAGTAATTATCAAAGTTCGCTTAATTTATAATGTATTTCAAGAATATTTCCAGTCCACCTTAATACCACTGATACATGAGAGATGACGGAATATACCTATATCAGACCAGACAGTTTTGTGAACAGATGGATTCGCGCTGTTAGGGTTTGGTGGCTGTCAGTTGATCGCCATGAATAATTTATGTAGATCTTAATGTAAGTGAAAGCCAATTTAATCCGGTCGCTATTCGATGAGCCATTGCCTTCGCATCTAATTAAGAGGCGTTAATTACTTTGGCTCTTCCGTTGTCTGAGAAGTCCGTGCGCCAATCCCATCGGCAATCTACTGAGATAACTTCTGTGTTTTGATGGAACAACGCAAAATTTAGCAGTTTCGCTTGGATGCACAATTGTTTGTGACATCGGTCACTCAATAAAGTGGAAAAGTTTTCTCATTAACTAAAACTCATGCTAATTAGGTAAACCTGCGGAACTAATTCGTCACTCAATGTCCAATCAAGCAGCTATTTCAAATCTGCCTTATTGGCGCACTCTTGTATAGACCTATTTCAAACTCAGCTTCATCCACATTAAAACCTATTTTTATTGGTTATATTGTGTTCAAAGTACGTTTTATATATTTGCTCTTCTCTATTTGATAATCGGATACACTGTACCGCTTGAAGTACACATATTACTTTGTTTAGTATCTACACTGACCTTTTTGGTGTTTTTATACAAATTTCTATATAAATTTTTAACATTCAGTAGTATGTCTCTGTTTACAAATGGTTTAACATTACTATTATTATTTTGCCACATGCAATGCGCTAAAGTTTGACAGCTTCATCTTCGTCGATTGGTTGTTCTTTTATTCATTTGTTTTGTATGAAGCTTTTGCTAATGTAGTAATGAAAGTTCAGAAGTACTTTGCACATTAAAGCAAAACATTATTATGAAAAAATTCGACACATTGCTTTCGTATTAACTAAAATTTCCTGAATTATCTGGTTAAGTGTATATTATACCTATAAAAGCAAAAGGAATTTTGTTTTATTCCGTTTTCGCATTATTCACGAACAAACTGGTTGCAAATAAAATACATTCAGATATGTGCTCACCAACACACGCGCACAATTCAACAGCTTAAATTCAGTTTATGTCATGAATTATCTTGCACATTTAATCACAGTAAGGCAAGCGATGGTAGGAGCTGCGAATTACAAAATCCGATTTCCGCAGATTATAAGTTTAATGGACAACGCCTGTTGAACCACCGCAAATCGCTGCATCATCCTATAGCCGACTGGCCATCATAGTCACTTTTAGGCTACAGAACCGTTCTCGTCTACCGTCGGTACAGTTAATTCCATATGACTGAAATGACAGGCCCAGTTCCATGAAGAATAAAATACAAACCAGTGACGGATATAATAATAGGATTTAGAGACTAAAAACGCTAGACTTTGTTATTAGCCTAATTGGTAACCCGCGAAGACAATTTTCAATGAAGAAATACAAAATAAAATTTATTATTTTCACCAAAATCCGTACCTTAAAGTATAATTGTTCCAACACATTTATCCATCCACGCCATTATAGTCTTTTATTACTAAAATTATTAAATTAAAAGTGAAGATAAATACGCACAGAAAAAGTTCCAACATTAAAACTTAATAAAATAGTTTATATGGCTTATAGCACAGTGGTATAAAAAGAAAGAACAAAGATTTACGTTAGCTCAGTATTCACAAGATAATTATCACTGAATAGTTTCTGTGCAATCCAAATCAATAAGCACACCAAATTGTGTATATTTTGTCTAAAGCTAAATAGGCAACATACTTAACAGTTTATAATGTAATTGCCGTGTATGAGGTAAATGTAGACTAGGCTTTACATGTGTACCGAAGCGTCTATAGGTTACATTGAAGTTTATCGTCAAATTTATCCAATGTGATAAGCGAAGCTGAGCTCTGAACAACTGCTATTTCTCCGTGAAAGAGTACGGGATCACTCATTACTATTATTTTTTTTGGTAGTAGTAGTAGTAGTAGTAGTAGCAGTTGTAGTAGTAATAGTAGTATTGTGATAACTTAGCCAGGCAGTCAACTCTGTCTAGCTGCACTACTAAAATCATAAAATTGATTTTAAAACAAAGTGACTAGAAACTGGTAATATTGTGGGTGTGTGTGTGTGTTTGTGTGTACCTCAGAATGTTTTTTGCTTCGAGTTTGTTGTATGATATGTAAATTTAATCCAATTATCAATATAAACAACCAGTAATTTTAGTTGAATGCAGATGAGAAGTATATAAAATTAAAACAAATGGCGTTTTAACTGTCTTTTAAACTTGTTTTCGTGATCAATTCAGGCATCACTATTCAAGGTATTTGTTAATTTACATTACTAATGTACAAATATAGGTGAATTAAATATGATACTTTGTTATTCGTATATGTATTTTGTTATATAAACCATTTCTGAGCGTTTTTTACAGTTATATTTATAAATGAAAAATATTTTTGCAGAACTGGATTCCAATTATAATTGGTGTTATTTTTCTAATTGTAGGCTCGTGATAAATTTGGATACAATGTCAGTGTTAAAGACCGGAAATTTATCCAACTGAAGGCAGAAATGATGGACGCAGAAAAAGAGGCGAAGCGTTCGGACAAAAAACTAAAGAAAAGCTAAATCCTTTTGGTTCACATATTGATACTAGCATATTATATATATGTATATTTTTTAATCATGTCTTTTTAATATTTATCTAAGTGTCATGGTTGATTTTACTCTCAGCATACACTGCTCACATTATTGAGAGATTAAACGAATGGAAAATAGTGCAATCTTTTAAAGTTAACTTAAAAGCTAATCTCGAAACGTGTGTTTAGTTATGTATATGTATGAATTCATCATTTACTGATTAAATTTAACTTAATGACATAAATAAATAAAAACAGCATTTATTTACAATTTGTTCATTAGAATAAAAAGGTTTTGAATTTTAAAATGGTACAGCTTGTACTTTAGCTAAAGAAAACGGATGTGCAAAATTTGAAGTCTTCCTGCGAATTTCGTTAAAGATATAGGCTCAAATTTGTCAGGATAATTATTAAGAATAAAATTCAAATAACTGTTAACAAATTAACGAAGCCTTCTTGCTGACATAAATGGGCGAATTCTCGAAAATCTGAATGGCGAACATTTGTTCATGCTGCGAAAGAAGATTAGCCATGCAGTGTACTATAGCTTCCATTGATGGAATTGAAGATTTCCATGGATTTAGACTTTAGATACTCTTAACCGGGCTCCTAATGCCTACTAGCTCACAGTATATAAGATTGTTAGGTCCATCAGACTTAAGGTACAGAATTACTGATTATTCGCGTCCAATTAGTGGCCTTAAGACTATTTGGAATTTGATGTCAGGCTCACTGGTTAGGTGCATCAATAAATGAGCTAAAATAAGGAAAATATTGAGTATGAAAATCGCAAATTTTGGAGTAGTTTTTTGACAGCCTCGTGAGACGCCGACATTATACGTGGCCTTGTAGAGGTCGCATGTGTAGTGTACCTGCACGTGTTGTGTCTGAACATTCTATGGTTGTCATCAGAGCCAAACGACAGAATGATTGGCGAAGATCAAGCCGTAATGCATATATAGGGTATCAAAATCTGAGATGTGGCATTAATTGTAGTAGTAACGCATACATTATATTTAATTATAAATATCAGATTCAAAATTTTATCGCGGTTAAGAAATACGCAACATGCAGCTTTCAACTTACGTATACAAGTCATAAACTGAATCTATAATTGATTGTTCTGACAGTGATATAAACACTTATACAGAATTTGCGCATATAAGGTAGCCAAATGTTTAATCTTACTAAACCTAAAAGTCTACCGCCAATTGGATGCAATTACGTGTTTTGTATTGTATGGTTATCATCAGAGCACGCAGGAACACTTTAAAATCGAGGTTCAGACCATAAATTATAAATAGAAGATGGAGTTTATGAGCTACGGCTATGTTTTACTTGACTGGAATTGTGGACTTGACGATTTCTATGTAGACGGAAACATAGATATTTTGCAGCTTTCGCCTCACGTATATAAGTCATACAGTTAAGCCATCATTTAATGCACGAGTTCCGATAATTATTTATAAATATGTTTTTGGACATAAGCTAAGCATCAATGGAATTTTATGTAATCATTTGTACAAAAAATAACATTAATTTCATGTTATTAAGCGTTTCAAACTTCGATGTACAAAGTTAGTGCATGATAGGAAATTGACTAATAGGGATGAAGCCGCAATTCACGTATGAGCTTTGGCAATATTTTGACGCGGGAAATAAGTGGTACAAACATTTAGCGCAATTACGAGTATAACACACGCTTTTAATTTATATGATAACCATTTGAGCAAAAATTGATTGAGCGCGTGACAATTACAGTTCCTTGAATGATGAGCGACCAATATTTATTTTAACAGGTTTTACCATCCATTCATATTGTTCCAGCCTAATGTAAGTCTTATCCGAATGCCTGAGATGTTCTTCAGGTAATGTATTACAGATAATGATATCAGTGATACACACCCTTGCAAGTTAACCGTTTTGGCGAAACACTTCTTCAAAACGCTGGAATGTCGGGCTTGCTTTTTCGGTTAAAAAGGCAAACTAAGAAATTCATGCGATCCAACTTCGGAAATCGAACTGCAGTCATAATTGAAAGCTCTTCCTCCATCAATATTCGCAAATACGCTTTCAAAGATCTAATATCGCGTAAAATTCAAATAGTATTTCGCGTATCAAAGCGTTTACATTCAGCAGTAGACGTGAGTCCATCTGCGCCATCGAGTTTAATGATCGATGGTTTCTAAAGGCCCTCCTTTTCCCAGTTTAGGTTTGGGAGCTACGACTTCTGGGGACGCAAAACTAGAATGTTACTTCCTAAAAGTTGCCTCTTTGTACAATTGCTTTAATTCCTAAACTGCAACAAGTTGCTTATGCTTCGCCAAAATTGGGCTTTAGGTGGATTGAATAAGTGTCCCGCCCACTTAGTTTTGTGCTCTGTACCCGTTCTCGCACCATTGTATTTAGCAATGCATGGGTGAAATACCGCGATGTGTTTTCGATCACTTCAGCTAAGTAACTAGCCATTTGCGATTGGGAAAAGCGCATTGAACTTACACTATTTTTCTAGTCCATGCTTGATCTAGAACTCGTCTACCTATTCGTAAAGACAGGTCCTTCTGATTCTGGCCAAATTGAACTGACTTAAAATGCCCATAAAAATATTACTTTGACGAAAATTTATTCCTTAATATAATTGACACTTTTTGAATCTCGTTGACTTCTAGACGACTACAATTAGGGATCCATAGCAGATTATAATTTGTCGGACAAACTGTTTTCACCATATCTGACATCATATTGATTGCTTCCGCGCAGGCGTCAAAAAAGAACCTAAATCAATAAATTAATCATGAATGATGAATTTATTGTTTTTCCTCCCGGAAAACTCTGGATCCGCACTTAAGTGGAATGTCACAACCTTGCCGGCTTCTTGTGTGCCTCACATTCAACATCGAAATTTCCGCATCTGAATCCGGCAAATACTTCCATAAGCCAAGTTTGGTACACTCTAGATCCTTGATAAGACAACAAGAGCTACGACTCCTATACAATTTCCAAGGAATCTATTTCTCTCTACCGGACACGAATAGCTTTTCAATCTCTGCTTTCTCAAATATTGAAATCGGCAGTCATTCCATTGAAATTTAGCTTTATTGCCAAATTTGTTGTCTACCAGGTAACAATTGCAGGACCCATCAAAGCTCTCTACTGCGCCTAGTTTGCTCATTCCAACCACTATATAGTCTCTTTCCTCTACAAAAATTTTGATCCTGCGCTGATAAATTTAAATATTCTGCGAGGTCAGAATAGTTTCGCTTCTGACTTGATCGAGAAACTGGGAGATAATTTGAACTAACTAAAGTGTACCTTCGTCGGGAAGCGTTGTGCTTTTGTGCTAAATTTCCACAAAGACTCACCGAGAATGATCTTAAAGCACTTATATCTTGATCCCCCTTGGTTTGGAGAATGTAAAATTAAGGCTTGACAACAAATGTATATTGCGGATAATCAATGAGCCGGTGACTTCGAATCCGTCGGCAAATAGTGCTAGAGTGTAGAGTAACTTTAAATGACGCTTATTAATTTAAGGCATTTTTGGTTACACTCCATCGCTTGCCTTTATTTTAATAGGTCTTCCTGTTTTGAAGGGCGCCCAATAAAAAATGCCCATTATGTGTCCGTTAATTCCACCCGGACAACTCAAGCCCTACCTCGATGTCTTGGCCATCCACGCCATGTAACAACGTCCAATAATAGGCCTCCATTGACAGTGCGCAGTATTGGTTTGTAGCTCTGGTCTTTAGCCAATACTATGAATAGTGCAGTGGACCGGAAACTAGTCTTGAAAAGTAAAACTATCAGGCCTGTCCCTGCTGTGTAACAACACTGTGGTTTAGCAGGCCCCAGAATTATTTCTTGAAATATTCTCTGGACCATATCTCATCAACGCCCTCTAGAATGGTGGAATAACACATTGAGTTGATCTCGTCGCGGAGTTTAACTAATCCCTCTCAAGTGACTGAATAAGTCCAACGATTTGAGCACTGCTCGTCCTCCTTCGTCCTGCATTTAAGACTTTCAATTCTCCTACCCGCCTGACAAGTGGTGAATTAAGCACTTTCACATTTATGAAAAATAATAAATTCTCATCGTAATCGAATAGTCACCCTGATTGGCCTACGCTCGCGCTCCGGCCGCCTTCGAGAGACCCTTACTTGCTTCGCTCTAAATCTCTCGAAAATTTTCAACGAATGTAGGTTACCAATGATTAATCAGCTGTGGGAATCTCTATCTTCAAATGAGCCATGCATGCACATTCTTGCCGAAATTTGACTGTCTGCTAACGTGATGAATATTTCCTCATCAAAATATATTTCTTTTTTCAAAGCATCAGAACTGTTGGCCGTGAGGGTGGGTTAGATGCATACGTTCGGTGATCTCTCATGACTAAGCGCCACGCAGTCAATAACTCACTGGGACTGGAGTTCTTTGCTTTTCAGCAATTGCTACTGTATTAGGTTTTGCGAACCTAGTAACAAATTAGTTTAGTTGTGACCAGAAGGATAAACCAAAGGCAGCATGAACGGAAAGTATAATCTCATGCACATTCGTTTCCTGCTTACTGGCGACTCATCAGTAGGAGCCGGTATTACGCCCTTTAACCACTATATATTTGGTAGAAGAGAGATTGTACCGTCCTATTATTCCACATTCTTCTACCGAATATATAGTGGTTAAAGGGCGTAATACCTGCTCCTACTGATGAGTCGCCAGTAAGCACGAAACGAATGTGCATGAGATTATACTTTCCGTTTATGCTGCCTTTGGTTTATCCTTCTGGTCACAACTGAACTAATTTGTTACTAGGTTCGCAAAACCTAATACATACTTGCATATATATTAGTTCTTCGCAACAAACAGTATTTAGATAAAAGCCTGCTTGTTTGCGTTGCGTATCGGCCTCCGAATCTCTTAATAATTGATGGCACGCGACGAGCCCAATTTTCGTCCTTATCTTTCTCTCAGCCCTCCGATCAATATCTCGTTTTGGAAGAACTCAACTTAACCGTTGCTATTTGGCATAACCTAATATCAGATAACCATCGGCTGCTTCAGCTTTTTGCTGACAACTTTCTGGATCAATTTGTGCATTTTCCTACCCGAGGAAACAATAAACTTGACTGCTTCACTTCCAATTAACAAGTGGCCGATATCCAAATTTGGGAGATTTGTCCTAATGTTGACCACTGCGTAGCGTTCAATCTTACCTAAACTTGTTCTCTGCCACAAGAGAGATCATAAAAATATCTAGGCGCTTCACCGATTGGGAAGAGTTTAGCGGAACCTGTGATTCAATTTCTTTGTGAGAATTAGTAATCCACAAAATTTTATCTTAAATTCTTTTCCAAGGTGCATAATGCCCTATTTTACAAATTAACATCTTCCACCTCCATTCAGAACGTAGGTACATCCGCAAATTACGTGTTATATTGAAGGCGCGCGACAATCTGGCACAAAACTTAAAACTAAATACCTTGTTACAAGTCCACACTCCTTGCACTCTAACGTATTAACGATCATATTTATCAAATAATCGATATACAATAGCTCTCTGTCGAAAAGTGTATTCGGATGACTCACAAATATTGTCAGAAATTCGCAATTATTAAAAACCAACTTTTCACAGGTGCAAAAGAGCAAACATAAACTTATCGGACTCTGGTTAAACCAGCTTTACTGAAGAATATCTTAGTTATCTTGTACATTTCTACTCCTTATAAACTCCATCTACAGAGATGTTCATTGAAGGGGACACCGAATGCTTGCAGTGATTTCTTGTTTCGCTAGCCATGGTACTTGAAGCAGGAAAAGACATTTAATCCAAACACTAAATTGATCGAATTGGTGTCTTTATTGGTATGATTACTCTCCAAGTTTGGAATTACTTTACTCTACTTACCGAGTTGCCATCATTTGTCTCGAAATTACTTCTCTTTCCATGAAGTATCTTGATTAGATGATCTCTATCCCAAAAGCGGCATTTCGTCGAAGTACATATTAAGTATCTCCACCAAATCTATATTGTCTCTGCCTTCATTGAAGTTTTTTAAAGAATAATATGTAATGGAGTTTCCTTTTCATTAAGTCATGAGACATTCTGTCTCTTCTTGACGATCTAAAGAGCTTACTGAATGAACGCGCTTCCTTCAACAATCTAGTTAGTGTCCTTAAATACAGCCATTCCTCCATCTCCAAAGGACAGGAATGCTTTTTCCTCCTTTACGTTCAATTCGTTTTATTTTTCGGCGATTGAAATCACCATATTAAGTAATAGCATATGTGATAGTATCCTTATGTCTTGCAGTCTCTACCTCCGAAATCGATCTGCGGTGTAAGTATCGGAAATGGTCATTCGAGATTAATTTCTATCCGATCCAGAGTTCTCAAGGTATCAGTTTTTGATTCCATAATTTTTAGGTTGTGAGTAACCAGTTCAAGCTGTTTAAATATGCCGATGATAAGATAATAGTATTCAGCAGTGCAGCTTTTCCCAGCACTTTCGCATTTCCAATCGCTCAGCTTATAACTCTGCTACAATCTCACTTTAGGGTAATCGGTCTTAAATTTGATCCTGTTTAGGCTTAAATATTTAAATTGGGTTTCGATTCGATCCCTCCTTTTCTGATCGCAAACTGTTCCCTATACATTAAGATGATTGCCTCGGTCAAGAACCTATGAATCTTATTTTTAAATCACCTGACTTCTCCATAAATCTTAACCAAGTCACGTATACTATCTTCAAATGGCCCTGTTTGATCAACTTCAAAACACAAAACCCTACATTGCGATTCACCTTATTCAAGGCATATGTCCTACCCATCATATTCAATAACAGTGAGTTTTATTGCCTATTTATCTTGGCTTTGCTTCTCGATTTCTGAAGCATGCCTACCCCTATGATCAAAACTATTAAGAGCATGTCCTTCTTGCAAATTTCCTACCTGTGTGGTTTAGTCAACACTAACGATTTATCTTCTGTGTTTAACAGTTCTTAGCCAACATTTCACTGTCTTATTTCGCTTACCCTAGACATTCACACGTCACTGCAATTGTAATTCCTTAATTCAAACCAAACATACCCCCAACATATTTAATTAATTCTATAACTTTTCGGAAACTGCAAGTGTTTTCTATGTACTACTTGCGGAGATAAAACTCCTACTTCAGGATGAGCTTAACAAGTTGGTTTATATGAACTTCTGTAACAAATGCCTATGCCATAACACTGAATGATAGCATAAATTGTACATTTAGTACCCATAATAAATTTTATTATTGATATGCGTATCTCTAGCGCCTTCAACAATTTTCGAAGCTTTATTTTTCTTTTAGTTTAAATTCCACCCTAGGCGCCATGCTATTGACTATGAACGTCATCAATGGTCGTCTCCATAATTGCTGTTTATATTTGTCTAATGGTGTTCCCTAAATGCTTTACTAAAGACGTTCATTCTATCTCAGCTACTCCGATGGACACCAAACATAATACGACAGAGAGATTTTGTCGACGCGGTTTTGAGCTCTTTCTCCTTTGCTTTCTATCAGAGACTATCTGGTTGCCTCACTAAAGGTATTGCTGTAACACGGCCTGAAAGATACGCGCAACTGAAATCATTTAATCCTACATGGGAAATTAATTATCTTACTCTGCTCAAGTTTTTGTTCTGTTCGTTTTACCCGTCATTTAAAATTTATATTTCTTTCGCACCTTTTTCTAGCCATATCGTTATCGTTATCAATAGACAATAGCTAATCACTATTTCACTCACCCATATATAATACCACTTTTGATTTGTAAATTAATATTTTCAAATTTTGGGCTAGATGATTTTGGTGCCAAAATAATAATATTTATAATAATAATAATAATTTTTTTATATCCGATTCTGTCTGTTTTTTCTCTCTCCTCTTCTCAATCTAACTGCAATACATTTTTAGATGCTGTACATATTTTGGGTTTTGAATATATCACTGAATTTAATATCGGATTACGAAATATCGAAAATAGTTTTCTTTGACTACCATACAATAAACCTAGGTTAGTTTCTAACGCCAACGCATTTATTGTGCGAACATTAACACAACCAATCCCATTGCATTTAACCAGTCGTCAAACAACCTAACAAGACTACCGCCAGTCTCAACGAACTGACGCGTTTCGACCTTCCATGAAATTCATCAGGGTACGACAGTAAACTGACTAGCGAGGATCAAACCGCAACGCATATATATGGAAAGCAAAATTAGATATGCGGGTCTCACCTCTAGTAGTCTCGCATACACTGAACTTGACTGGAAATGTCGGCTGCACAATTTCTATGCAGTCACGAACATCAACCTTTTGCAGGTTTCGCCACACACATATATAGAAAATACAATTAAACAATAATTGATTGCGCGGGTGGTAGTAGAAATTATTTAAATCAAGTTTGCGAGCTTGAAGTAAAATCCAATCCCATTGTATTTAACCAGTCGTTGAACAACATAACAAAACTACCGCCAGTTGCAAAGCACTGACGTGTTTCGACCTTCCATGATCATCATCAGAGTAGATCGGCAAACTGATTATTTTGCTATGTTGTTCGACGACTGGTTAAATAGAATGGGATTGGTGTTTACTTCCAGCTCGCAAACTTGATTTAAATAATTGTTACCACCATCCACGCCATCAATTTTTATTTAATTGTATTTTCGATATATATATGCGTGTGGCGAAAGCTAGAAACAACTAATGTTCGTGACTGCATAGAAATTGTGCAGCTGACATTACCGGTCACGTACAATGTACGCAAGACTACTAGAGATGAGAGCCGCATATCTAATTTTGCTTTATGCAATTCGGTTTGATCCTCGCTAGTCAGTCTGCCGTCGTACTCTGATGATGATCATGGATGATCGAAACGCGTCAGTGCGTTGCGACTGGCGGTAGTTTTGTTATGTTGGTCGACGACTGGTTAAATAAAATGGGATTGGTGTTTACTTTAAGCTCGCAAACTTGATTTACAGAATTTTTAACACCAACCGCGCAATCAATTATTATTTAATTGTTTAGTTGGAAGAATCTTTTACATTTGATAATAGCCAATGTTTGTAGAAATTTATTTTTGTGACAGGTCCAAGAAAACCAAAAGTTAGCGAAACTATAAATGTTAGTAAGATGCATCTAAAAACCGATAACATACGTCGACTTGATGGGTGGATCAATTATCGTGGCCATCTGCATCAGTCCCAATCCCCGAAAATATTCCTGTATCAACAGTGTGGAATGTTAATCTCGAACAATTCTATGAATTACAAATACGATATGCAATCCTATCCCTTAAACGTCGCATAGCTACAGGCTCCGATATTTTGATTCAGAGTTTATTTAAGGATAGTGACGATATAATTTCTGGAGTGTTGATTAAAATATTTTGTACTATACTGAATGAAGAGATCATGCCACTTGCTGGGAATAAGTCGGCCATCATTCCTGTCATCAAAAAATGCAACCTATATTTGTGTGATAACCATCAAGATATAAGCTTGATTACAGTTGTATCTATGTTATTAGCTTCGATTATCTTATGCTGTCTTAGCGCTTTGGTGAAGAACACACTGGAAAAGTACAAGCCGGATTCCGCTCAGGAGGTGGTTGTACAGATAATTTTTTTTACATTAATACAAGGCCCTGAACAAGATATTTATATCGCCGGTCCACTGTTGCTGTCTTTCTAGACTTCAAGGGTGCATTTGACTTAGTGAATCACAATGTTCTATTCGATATTATGTCGAAATATTATGCGCCCACCAAATCGGTAAATCTTATACGCATTTTCTACACTAACACTTCTGATCGCATTAAAGTCTACAACGAATTAACACAACTTTATTACCAGCAGTGGGGATCGTCAAGGCTGTCCACTTTCCCCTTTTCTCTTTAATTTTGAACAACGCTCTTCCAATAGGTCAGTATAAAGGTGTCGAAGTTCTCCTGGTCTGCAGATTAGTCACTCTTGAATATGCAGAATATATCCTATTATTATTATTATTATTATTATTTTTATTATTATTATTATTCGACAAGGCTACCGTAAATACGTTTGCCGTTATTGTTTCGTCTATCGGTATGAAATTCCACCCGTCTAAATGTAAAATACTTTTACAGGATAACCCATTACTCACTCGAACTATGCGGCTTAAGACTGAAAATCTGGACATAGTTGACAGGTTTACATACCTTGGCTGCTATATCAGTAATTAAGTCAATATGCCTGACGAGGTGAGCATGAGAACCGCAAAAGCTAGAACAGTTTTCTCCAGTCTTTTCAATTTATGCAGAAACGCGAGTACTTCACTCTGCCTTAAAGGCAGTGCTTAAAATGCATATTTTAAGCGCATGTTTATTATGCGCTAGTGAGACTAGGCTCCTGAGAGTTGATAATTTTAGACGCTTGCAGGAATTCCACCACGAATGTTTGAAAAGCATAACACGTGTGTTAGCAGCAAGTAATAACTAACGCTGACATCCGTAGACATATTTTTGGATTGGCTAACAAGAACTCCTCGATGGAAAAAAATTAGGCAACATCAACAGCGTCGGCTTGGCCACATTCTGCGTATGCTATCAATTAGATACCCCATTAGAGCATTATAAACTCACCTAGCGCCATGTTGGTGTAAGAAATAAGGAGGACTGATTTCGAGATGGCAGAAACAGTTACAAACTAATTGATCGCGCGGGTGGTGGCAACAATTCTTTAAATCAAGTTTGCGAGCTTGAAGTACACACCAATCTCAATGTATTTAACCAGTCTACGAACAACATAACAAAACTACCGCCAGTCGCATGATCATGGAAGGTCGAAACGCGTCAGTGCCTTGCGACTGGCGGTAGTTTTGTTATGTTGTTCAACGAATGGTTAAATACAATAAGACTAGTGTTTACTTCAAGCTCGCAAGCTTGATTTAAATAATTGTAACCACGACCCTCGAAATCAATTATTGTTTAATTGTATTGTCTATATATGTATATGTGGCGAAAGCTGCAAACAGTTAATGTTCCTGACTGCATAGAAATTGTGCAGCCGACATTTCCACTCACGTACAATGTATGCAAGACTACTACAGGTGAGATCCGCATATCTAATTTTGCTTTACATATATATGCAATGCGGTTGGATCCTCGATAGTCAGTTTGCCGTCATACTCTGATGATGACCAAGGAAGGTCGAAACGCGTCAGTGCGTTGCGACTGGCGGTAGTTTTGTTATGTTTTTCGACGACTGGTTAAATATGTTGGGATTGGTGTATACTTCAAGCTTGCAAACTTGATTTAAAGAATGGCACGAACAGTTAAAATTGGATAGTATGGGACCAATTCGTCTTCCAAGATGGGGTTTGCCTGCTCGTCATTGTTGGAAAACCTGGGTAGAGTTAGATGCGATGTTTGGTTAAGTTTATTACGTGATACACTGAAAACAGTAAGAAAGCTGTGTTGCCGAAGTTGCCTTGTGTTAAACCTGGCATGGCTATGATGGTGTTGTGTAGACGTTTATAATTTTCCTCACTTCTGTTTTTTATCTAGGCAAATTTATTCAATGTGACTAGACTCTTGACCTAATAAATCTCTCTAATAATTTTTATGCCTAAATTATTAGTTTTTTTATTGTTATCACATTTAAAATTCTTGTTTTTTTAATTATTTTTATTTGGGTTATTTGGCAGTGAAACATTAGCTTTTATTTGTTTTCGTATTGATGTGCATGATGATGATAATGATGATGATATTATTGCTATTATTAAACGTCAAAATAAATTGTTAATTAGTTTATTTCAGAATAGTTACCAATTCTTACAATCAAACCAAAACATTTTTGAGATTTCTCCACCAATTTATCAAATTTACAGTTAAAAATTGTAATATAAATTCTTTAAATCAAGTTTAAACAAATGAAATAAAATCCGGTTTTACTTTTTAAAACAATCGTAAAATAGCGAATAAACAGACAACTTCAATTAATGACAATTTTCGGCCAACTTTGTTCATCATTTTATCACCAATATAGTAAATATCGGCGGAAAAATATTTATGCATTCAAGAACAAATCATTTTCGCGGCTTTTATTTCATTTTTACAAATTTTCATATTAATAAATTGTTTAATGTTCTAGTGGTTATTGCAATCCATTAAAGCTCACTTGAAAATTAAAGTTACAGGCCAATTTCATTTTTATCAAAACATCACTCTACATCTCGATTCTACGTGATTTTCTTTCGCGGGTTGTCGCTTTGCACTATCAGTTTCGCAAAGACCGGATTGATCCTCATTTCCATGTACGCATTGTTTTTTCCTTCTTATTGACTGGTTGAGGATTCGTCCCTTTCTTCCGAAGGCGTAAAAATAGTTCATACTATGCAAGTATGTATTAGGTGTTGCGAACCTAGTAACAAATTAGTTCAGTTGTTATCTGAAGGATAAACCAAAGACAGCATGAACGGACAGTATAATCTCATGCACATTCGTTTCGTGCTTATTGGCGACTCATCAGCAGGAGCCGGTATTACGCCCTTTAACCACTATATATTTTGGTGAGGAATGTGGGATAATAGGATGATACAATCTCCTAGACGAATGTGTAAACTTATAGTAGTGAAGCTAACATCATATAAAGTCTCGAAAATGCGAATTCCATGCTAACTCACTCTGTATAATATATATATATATATATATATATATATATATATATATATATATATATATATATATATGTATATATATATATATATATATATATATATATATATACCGAGTCTGTAAGGGATACTAACACTATGGCTATTGTGTTAGTAACCGATATAACGAGTATTGTACCGAAAGTACATGGTACTAACATTATGGATGCCTAATCGGTACATGGTATCAACATGATGGATATCGATGTATGCTATAGTTCACCGAAATTGAGAACTACAAATATTTCATGAACACCTGTTACTCCAGTAAATCCATACACTTCTGGCCTGATCGATATCAGTTATCACATTTCGCGGTAAGCATGACATCATTCAATTCAATATATAACAGTTAAATACTGTTTGTTGCGGAGAGCTAATATATATGCAAGTATGTATTAGGTGTTGCGAACCTAGTAACAAACTAGTTCAGTTGCGACCAGAAGGATAAACCAAAGACAACATGAACGGAAATTATAAT
>JAQBSW010008750.1:0-32403 GCA_029291075.1 Eudiplozoon nipponicum
GCGCAAAGTCTAATGCACAATTACATATATTCTACCTCTCTACAACAAATGGCATTTAACGAATAGCATTTGTTAGCAATCAAATTTTATTTGGCTATCTCTGAAATCAATGATTGCTTAATTGGTAACATTTCTTCACCAACACAAAATATGAAATGAAAACATTTAAACACATGGAAAAATCTTGCTTTAGTCTATATATTCGTATAAACACTCTTCGGATGACAAAATGCTAGCAATATGCGTTTTAATAAAATTAACCGAATAGACAAACATGAAGACGTTTCTACTTTATTGATCCTTTAGATGTTAATAGCAATTCTTTAACATTGTTCAAGTTCAGAAATATACTATAGAGTTAAAAAATATTTGTTGCGGAGAACTAATATATATGCAAGTATGTATTAGGTGTTGCGAACCTAGTAACAAATTAGTTCAGTTGTGACCAGAAGGAAAAACCAAAGGCAGCATGAACGGAAAGTATAATCTCATGCACATTCGTTTCGTGCTTACTGGCGACTCATCAGTAGGAGACAGTATTACGCCCTTTAACCACTATATATTTGGTAGAAGAATGTGGAATAATAGGACGGTACAATATATATATATATAATATTATATATATATATATATATATATATATATATATATAATAACAGATTTTGTGACACACAAACATGAATGTGCATGCTCGTTTTAAAACCAAACTCCACTCTCTCTCGTTTCACCTGTGATAATTTGCGCCAAAGACGAAGTGCTACCTATGGGTACCGTTTTGGATAGTCTACATAACAAAATGTAAGTTGCCATAGGGTGCAATCTATGGTGGTGGTGGAGGTAGTGTGTGCATGTTATAAACACCACTGCAGCTGAAATTTATGTACAAAATTGGCGCACACAAAACGTTATTAATACGAATTACTTCTAAATTAATTGAGTTTTGCTGACTTAACTTATCTGCTGCATAGGATAAAAAGTAAACCGCGTCTATTAGACTACGGTTTCGTTTGTATTGAGCGACTACTCGAAGGTATCCAGAACTGCTGTAGGTGAGCCTTGAACATACGAGAAGTTGGGTCGGAACCCTACAGCTAACTCTCTACACCATGAGCCAAACGTATTTCTTGCAATTCAATAAATTTACACCATCAACGTTTGACCAGTGTTTGCTCCTCGTGAGCATCCATTATTGTACTTTTCACCACAAGGATATGTCATTCGTGGCTTCTTCTTTATTGCTATAATTTAATAAAAAATAGGTATGTGAAAATATATGAAACAATCATTGATTACGCGGGTGGTGGTAACAATTCTTAAAATCTGATTTGCGAGCTTGAAGTAAACACCAATCCCATTGGATTTAACCAGTCGTCGAGCAACATTGCAAAATTACCGCCAATCGCACGCAATGACGCGTTTCGACCTTCCATAATTATCATCAGAGTACGACGACAAACTGACTAGCGAGGATGAAACGGCATTGTATATATATGGAAAGCAAAATTAGATATGCGACTCTCACATTTAGTAGTCTTGAATACCTTGTACGTGACTGAAAATGTCGGCTGAAAAATTTCTATGCAGTCACAAACATAAGCGAAAGCTACAAACAGCTACTGTTCGTGACTGCATAGAAATTGTGAAGCCGACATTACCAATGACGCACAATGTATGCAAGACAACTAGTGGTGAGAGCCGCATACCTAATTTTGCTTTCCATATATATGCAATGCTGTTTCATCCTCGCTATTCAGTTTGCCGCCGTATTCTGATGGTGATCATGGAAGGTCGAAACGCGTCAGTTAATGCGACTGGCGGTAGTTCTGTTATGTTGTTCGACGACTGGTTAAATACATTTGGATTGGTGTTTATTTCAAGCGCGCAAACTTGATTTAAATAATTGTTACCACCACGCGCACAATCAATTATTGTTTATATCAAGATCGCAACCTTGATTTAATTAATTGAATATTTTGAATGTCACCACATTTGTTGGCAACCGAAAAATAAGAATATTTGTTGGTAAAATAATATTTAATCCTGATTTATCAGTAAAGAGCTACTTACTTATTAAAAAAACAATTTACCATTAAAAATTTTGTTTACATTTTATGCGTGTTAAATCAATTTCGTGGATTTTATAAAAAATACTAAAATGTTCGTGACTGCCTTTCATTAATTGAAAAATTATTAATCTCGGCTGTGTAAACCAACAAAAATAAAAGCGTTAAACAAAATAAAAGGTCTAATGGCTTCTTTTAATAAATTGCTAAAAAAAATTCTTAGACTTCTGTTTATAATAAATAAACATGCTCAATACCTGAAAAGCGGAAAATGTATTCCTCCATTAGAATCAATGAAACGCTGTTCTTCGACAACAGAAGTACAAAATGTAACTGCTCATCCAAATCTGTATTAAAGATCGTAGAGCACAGCAAAGCAACTGGAGGTCTTAAAGTACCGATTCGTCTCAGTCTTCCATGTTCACCATCTGAGCTGGCCCACAAACTGACGAGCAATTCTTTAAATCAAGTTTGCGAGCTTGAAGTAAGCACCATTCCGATTGTATTTAGCCAGTCGTCGAACAACATACAAAAAATTACTGCCAGCCGCAACGCACTGACGCGTTTCGACCTTCCATGATTAGCGTTAGAGTAAGGCGACAACTGACTGGCGAGTATCAATGCGCATTGAATATATATGGCAATAAAATTTAGATATGTGGTTCTCGCCTCTGTGTGGTTATACGGTCTTGTTCATTGTATTTGAGTCTGGGAAATGAGTTGCATTCTAATTTGTTTATATATATTTATGTATATTGTATGTATATATATATATTATTTTTATTTATATATATTTTCAATGCGGTTTGATCATCGATAGTTATTTTGCCGTCGTACTGTGATGATGATCATGGAAGGTCGAAACGCGTCAGTGCGTTGCGGCTGGCAGTAATTTTTTATGTTGTTCGACGACTGATTAAATACAATCGGATTGGTGTTTATTACAAGCTCGCAAACTTGATTTAATTTTATAACAATTTAACAGCGTATCGATCATTGCAAGAAGATATACAATCATCGGCCACCTGTACTGACGTGTTAGAACTTCATTGGTCATTATCAGTGTACAAAGATAGGCTTATTACCGAGAACCAAACTATTGAAAATATACGGTTATCAAATGGAAAAAAATTCATTATTGCGTGAAAAAATACTGAAATACTAGCTTAACATAAACGTGATTTTTTGCCTAGGAAAGACACAAGCAAGACAGTTTGTCAGTCACACGACTTGAATTACAATAAGTTTATCCCTAAAAGTACTTTTCGAGCGCACAAACTATGCTTTTGTTAAATTATCGACCTTCGCTGCCTGGTCAGCTTACGATCTAATCTGATGGATGACAGACGGTCCAAAAATTAGTGAATGTCTATTCCACGCAAACCATAAAGTAAATACACATGTAAAACAGAAATACACGCAAACAGTACGGGAATAGGAATAGAAACACACACACACACACACACACACACACACACAAATTTTACCATTTGTGTTCCAGATAAAAAAGCACTTTTTGAAACTTGCACTAATGGGCGAATTAATTGGGGGATATGGCCAAGATCTAGCCAGAAAGCGTTCTGCCCTACTGGTCGATCAGCAAAACGTTTGTTCATTACAATCGGCGAAAAGTGAAAGTAAATATGCGTGTGTGCGTAGGTGTATTTATTTTCAGAAACAATGCGTGCTTGTGCAAGCAATTAATAACGGTAAAATATCCTAATCATAATTAACTACTATTTAATTGTCGGCACGTTATATTTTACTATAAGAGTACATTTATTTCTTGCTAAAAATGTAGTATTGAAATATTTATGAAATAGAAATGCTATTTTTATTTTCTGGATACATAATTATATATATATATATATATATATATATATATATATATATATATATATATATATATATATATATATATATATATAGATCGAATGAATGAGTTTAATGAAACCCAGGCAGCTGTCTTCAGAAAACGGTAAGAAATAACGGGCTTGCCTCAATTTCTCGTACCAAGGAGAATTTCTGTCAATAATCATAATTAATAGACTAAATAGAATAGAGAAAATTTCTAAAAAATATAAATTTGAATACAATCTTAAGCGCAAAGCAAGTCATAAGTGTAGACGCTAGACATACGATTTCAACGGCATCCCAGTCGCCTAACGTCTGCAAATTTGAATGGAACTGCAACAGTAGATGAATAGGAAGGGCAAAAACATGATTGTCAGGATAAGTCAATAATTCTCCGATTAGCTAACGTAAAAGGTTCTAACAGAAAAAAATTATTCCCATATAAAAAACATAACCAATACAGACTACAGAGAAGACCAAACAGTATTAAAAAGTATTTTACACTGAAATATCTAAAACCTTATGAAAATATAAGAGGCAATTGCGATAAAAGAACAATGACCTGATTCGAATAGAAAGAAATTTACTCACACGATATTTAGTTTAATTGGCTCAAGATTGATAAAAACAAAGAGAAAAATATGACAGCCATGAATAGTACAGTAAACATTTCGACTGAATTAAGAATACCAGCATGACCAAATACATTAACGAATTCAATATCAGCAGTATCATTATCATAAGGGAAAGAATATTCACTAGGTCGCAATATACTGTGAGTGTAGCGGCTATAGAATCGCAAAACCTTATCGGTTAAAGCTATCAGAATGAAAACAAAATGCCTGAAGATAAGTGCAGGAAAATGATATACATGGAAGTTCGAAACGCATAACAACGTTTGACTAACAGTGGTGTTCCTATATTGCACGATTGGTTAGAAACACTGAGGAAGGTGTTAACATCATACTGGCAAACTTGATTTAATGAATTAATATTACCACCTGCGCAATAAAGAATTGTTCATTTAAGAAGCTTATATACATATAGGAAAAGCTTCAGAAAATTCGTGTTCATGACTGCATAGAAATTTGGCAGTCAACATTCCTAGTCATGTGTAATTTATGTAAAACTACTAGAGGTGATAGCCGCATATCCAGATTCGCTTTCCATAGACAAGCATTGTGGTTTAATCCATTCTAATCCGTTTGTCGTCATACTCTGATGATGATCATGGAATGTTGAAAAGTGTCAGTACGTGTAACTGACAGAAGGTTTACTGTGTTGGTCGACGACGTATTAAATGCAATGGAGTGGGTGTTTATTTAAATCTCGCAAAGTTGATTCAAAGAACTGGTATCACCAGCCGCGCACTCAATGGCTGCTTAATTGCATAACTTCAATAAATGTCGTGAAAGCAGAAAATATTAATATGTTCATGATTGCATAAAATTTGGGCAGCCAATATTCCTTGTCATATGTAATGTATGTGAGACTATTAGACGTACGTGTCGCATATCAATTTTTGCATTCCATATACATGCATTGTGGTTTAATCCATTCTAATCCGTTTGTCGTCATACTCTGATGAAGATCATGGAAGGTCGAAACGTGTCATTTCGTGTAACTGACAGAAGGTTTACTGTGTTGGTCGACGTCTTATTAAATGCAATGGGATTGGTGTTTATTTCAACCTCACAAATATGATTCACCAGCCGCGCACTCAATCACTGCTTAATTGCATAAGTTCAATAAATGAGGTGAAAGTAGCAAATATTAATATGTTCACGATTGCATAGAAATTGGGCAGCCAATATTTCCAGTCAAGTAAAATGTATCCGAGACTACTAGAGATTAAACAGCATATAAAAATTTTATATTCATATATAGGCATAGTGGTTTGATCCTTGCTAGTCAGTTTCTCGTCGTACTCTGATGATAATTATAGAAGGTCGAAACGTGTCAGTACGTGTGATTGACAGCAGTTTTACTACGTTGTCGAACTGGCCAAATACATTGGGATTTTTGCCGATTTTAAGCTCCCAATCTTGATTTGAAGAAATATTTTCACCACCCGCAAAATCAATGATTGTTCAATTGTAGAAATTATATTCATGTTTCAAAAGTTGCAAAAATTTACTACACGTGACAGCATAGAAATTGTGCAGCCGAAATGTCCTGTCGAATAAAATGTATGCGAGACTGCTATATGTTAGAGCTGCATATCTAATTTTGCTTTTATATATATTCATCACTGTTTAATCCTCGCTATTCAGTTTGACGTACTACCCTGATGATGATCATGGAATGCCGCAACGCGTCAGTGCCTGTGACTCACGTTTTTTGTGACACTTTCTTCGACGAATGTTTAAAATACCATGGGATTAGAGTTTATTTCAAACTCACAAACTTGATTCAAAGTATTGATATTACCAGCCACGCAATCAAGGACTGCTTAATTGCATAACTTCTATAAATTTGGTAAAAACAGTAAATATTAATATATTCATGATTGCAAAGAAATCGGGCAGCCAATATTCCTCGTCATGTGTAATGTATGTAAGACCATTAGACGTACGTGTCGCATATCCAGTTTTGCTTTTCATATACATGTCGTCGTACTCTGATGATGAACATAGAAAGTCGAAACGTGTCAGTACATTTAACTGATGGAAGGTTTGCTTTGTTGGTCGACGACTATTAAATACAATGGGATTAGTGTTTATTTCAATCTGGCAAACTTGATTCAAAGAATTGGTTTCACCAGCCGCGCATTCAATGACTGCTTAATTGCATAACGTCTATAAATTTTGTGAATGTAGTAAATATTAATTCGTTCATGATTGCATAGAAATTATGCAGCAAACATTCCTAAACATTGGCAATGTGTGCAAGACTAATATAAGATAGATGCGCATAACTCATTTTGCATTACTTCTATACGCATTGTGGATTGATCCTCGTTGGTGAAATTTCCGTTTTGCTCTGAAGATGATCATATAAGCTCGAAACGTGTCAGTACGTGTGACTGGTGTTAATTTTGCTACATTAAGCAACAAGCTGAATCAAATGGAATTTACATGTGCTTGAAATTTTCTAACTTAATTTAATTAAGGTGACAGAATTAGGCAATCAGTCGTAAAATTGATGCATTCGCATGCGCCGAATATAAGATGCCCTAGATCACAGAATATATTCCATTCACACGCATATACACGCAGAAAATTCAACCAACCCAAAAAATCATTGTCATAATGAATACTATTTTATACTTTAAAGAAATTCGTTATACATCAACGGTTATCGTATTTTCAAATGCAAGCCAGCGTCATTAGCTTATGAAGATGAGTAAACAAAGAAAACAACGTAAATTTCATGAAATAATCCAAAAGTAGAATTGTCCTTTCGACAAAAATTTAGCTTTATTGATATAGATTATAAAGATATATATATATATATATATATATATATATATATATATATCTTTATAATTTCCATTGCCTATTAATATTACACAGCACATTTATTATTATGAAGAAAACCCCATTTAATTACAGAGTGGATAATGGCCGCTGTTTTGAGAGCACTTAATATCACTTTAAAATGCATATAAATGAAAGAACGTAAAGTGTTTTGTAGCATTCTCCAAATGAACGGCTATTATTCACTTTGTTATTAAAAGTTTTTTCTTATAAGACGTATATATATATATATATATATATATATATATATATATATATATATATATATATATATATATATATATATATATATATATATATTCATTGTACCCTTCCTGTGTGCAAAAACAAAAAGAAATTTTATCAGATATAAGAAAATTTTCTTTCTCATGGTCTTCTCAAATATCTACTCATGAACATATCTTTATATATAAATTGGAAAGCAAAACAAGATAGAAATATGTGAACAAAGAGAGTGTGAAAAATAGAAACCAATCAAATTGCGTGCGTCACATCCAGTTCAAGCTCAATGCTTGTACGTGCTTCTTCTGCTTACATAAATCCGGCTGCAATTTGTTTATCCATAAGGCTTCGTATGTGGCTAGCTCCCTCTTTGTTTTTGTCATTTAGTAATTACTTTGAATGCTACGTCTGGAGAACATACGTGCGATGTTTCGAGGATGTGTTGCGCAATAGCAGACGTGTATTCACCATTTGATTGAAAACAGGCGTTTAAGTTGCAAATGTTCTCTCATTCGAGTAATTAACCGTCTGGTCGATCGGCCTACGCTGAAGTTGATCGACAACTTGCGCGCATGTGTATTGGTAAATAATATTTGATATCGACATTTAACGGCTGTTTCTCTTTGATTGTTGGTAAAGGCAAGTGTGTTACCCTAAATAACACTCGTAGTTTGGCTGCATTAAATGTGCGTGTCAATGCTGCTTCAACTTTCTTTTGTGCCATTCGGGAAACTGCATCGAAACATCGCACGTATGTTCTCCAGACGTAGCATTCAAAGTAATTACTAAATGCAAAAACAAAAGGGAGCTAGCCACATACGAAGCCTTATGGATAAACAAATTGCAGCCGGATTTATGTAAGCAGAAGAAGCACGTACAAGCATTGAGCTTGAACTGGATGTGACGCACGCAATTTGATTGGTTTCTATTTTTCACACTCGCTTATTTTCACATATTTCTATCTTGTTTTGCTTTCCAATTTATATATAAAGATATGTTCATGAGTAGATATTTGAGAAGACCATGAGAAAGAAAATTTTCTTATATCTGATAAAATTTCTTTTTGTTTTTGCACACAGGAAGGGTACAATGAATTTTATTAAAGCTCGCATTTCAAAAGAATATATATATATAAACAGA
This sequence comes from Eudiplozoon nipponicum, assembly GCA_029291075.1. Taxonomy (NCBI): domain Eukaryota; kingdom Metazoa; phylum Platyhelminthes; class Monogenea; order Mazocraeidea; family Diplozoidae; genus Eudiplozoon; species Eudiplozoon nipponicum. Next base: position 8,759 of record JAQBSW010008750.1, read on the forward strand.
ATAAACGCAATGTTGCATCAAGTAGCAAAGAAAATTCATCCAATAGACCGATTTCTCCCATATTTGGAACTCTTCAGTATTGTCCCAATTTGCACTTTGTGAGTTATATAATGACAGTTTATTGGTGGCTAGTTGGAACTTGAGGTTTAATTAGACGACATATAGGCTCCGCATGGAAGAAAGATTAACCGAAAGACTTTAATGATCACACAAAGCTGAAAAATGGTTGCAACATGTTGCAGGCTGGCACAGTAGATATGGCAAAAAAATTCCGAATCAAACGTGCCCAAGTTCGAGTTCTGTTCGCAGAAAAATTCTGGACAGTACTTAAAGTGTATCCAATAAGGACGAAACCGGTCTACTGGATGAATTGCCTTTTTCTACATTATATAATAATGCTTAATTTATACTGAAAAAAATATCATTGGATTGGGATTTTTAAAGCAAGACCGCACTATTTTGAATGATATATATATATATATATATATATATATATATATATATATATATATATATATATATATATTCTTATAATTAGGAAAACACAAATAACAAAGTGGATAAAGGCCATTTATTTCGTGAATACTAATCATCTCTTATACAATCATACATATTTATACATTTTGGGTTTTCAATTGATTATGCTAGTGGTAACAAATCTGACTCGTTTTTACTGCTGTTTCTTGTTTTGGCTAGTTGGTGAGTGTGTATGCGTTTGTGTTTGTGTGTATGCGTGTTTGCATGTAAAGGTCATTCTCGCAGTATTGCGAAGTGATGTCTGAGATCTGGTCATTATTGTTTTGATAGCTTGAGAATTAACCATTTGTGCGCATTGTTCACTGTTACATATACAAGTGCTATTTTTCCCAGTATAGTTGATCGTTTCACCTTGTTGCGCAAAGTTGTCGTTTCCACATGGTAACAGCGCCAGTGTGGATTGCAGTGTTAAACGCTCACATTGTTTGGAGACTTCTGTCATCGTATGCGCCTCTGTTATTTCCACTTCAGTTTGTTGCCAATCCGATTGTACGTTTGTTGATTCTAGTCGAGGGCCTGTTTGTTCTTGGCTGGATACTAGTGGATTGTTGTTGAATTTTGTTATTCTTGGCCAGTCGATAAGAATATCATGTTGATGAAACTTTTGAATATTAAGGTCAGGTGCTTGTTGTTTTTATATATATATATATATATATATATATATATATATATATATATATATATATATATATATATCACTGTCTGTTTGTGCTGGATTTGTTCTAATATATAACTATGTTTGTTTTATACATTAAAAGAAATTTTAAATATTGAGTACAATTGAATTATAGAAGCATGTGGGGTATAATATATATAAATTTTGATTGCTTAATTGGAATTTACCTTTCCAGAATTGTGTGCCTGCTCTTAATAAACAAGCATTTTTGTCTGTATAATTGGACGCTGACTCTAATTCCGAATAAGACTTGGTACTCATTTCCGGCTTGTCTTCAGGCGTGCAATTAATTGGAGAAGAACTTTCACGATTTTAAATTCTAATTTGAACGCCAGGCTGTTGACGAGTCGGCTAGGTGATTGTTTACCTGGCGTTTAACTATACAATTCTTCGTTTACAGAACCTCTGCAGCCGGGAGTTAAACCGAAATGTGTTTTATTCAATTTCGCAAATATTCCACTTCACCACCGAAGCCCGCGCATGTCACACTTATACACCAAACTTATTATCTGTAATTCTTTCCTTCCAGTGAATAGTCTGCGACATTGATTTTGATGTAAACTTTCAATTAACCAGCCTAAATCTATTCTTACATAACAGGCAACCTTCCACCTGTGGAGATGGCATTTCATTAAATTATAATGACAGAATTTGACTAAACCTAGGGTCCTGTTGCAATCGAAGCATTGCACATGTAAACAAAGCCAATTCATTATCAAGACATGATGTTTTTCATTACTAGACACTTATCAGTAACTGCGTGAATTGTCGCTGCCGGGATATATCTAAGTGGGACATTTGATTTTTTCTCGAAACTCATCCGCTACACCGTTGGAGTTGCGCACTGCGCACTATCTTTAGCTATGAGCCAACTTGTATTTGAGGCTAGTTCTTGTTTCACGCGGTATTGTTAGTTTATCACTATTGACATTAATGTATAATCACTATAATTCACTATCATATATCATTTGGATTCATGGAATATTTATAAATTTAATCAAATTCCGGCTTAATCTTTTATTTTATATATATATATATATATATATATATATATATATATATATATATATATATATATATATATATATATATTGTAGAAGAGCAGCGAGACTGACCTGACGGTCTGGATAAATTAGCGCACGTTATTAAGGATGCATAGCGAAACGATTGTCTGGTTTGTCATAAATAATATCATGGACATGTGTTTAATTGTTTTTTGTGAACTTTGTTTATATTTTTGTTTGTTCTTATGACAATGTGAACATTAATGTTAGAAATTATTTATTTATATTTTCTGTCGAACTACTGGGCTAAAGTATATTTTTTTATTTATTTTAGACCACCCACGCTATACATGTTATCAAGTGTTTAATGATGTATTACTATGTGAAAGTTGAATTTTTGCTATGTATTGCGTGTACATTTATTTTTTTTTAAATCAAAGGTTATTTAGGCCACCCGGAAGGCCAGAATTACGTAGAGAGGGGGGGGAGAGATATACAAAGGGCAACAGAGAGGGAGATAAAGTGAGGGACATATACAGGAGAGGTATATAGAGATAGAAAGAGCGACAGAAAGATAGGTAGAGAGTGATGGAGAGAGAGAGAGAGGCACAGGAATTATTGAGTTATGTTTATTATACGTAAACTATTCACTTGAATGCCAAAATTATTTTGTGCGCTTTTATATGAACGTACAGTTTAGTGCATGATTTTCGTAACGAATTACACAACCAGGACTTTTAATTCGATTGTGTTTATAATTTTCCTGATTGTAGTTTTGCTATGTTGTTCTACGACTGGTTAAATACAATGGGATTGGTGTTTACTGGAGTCTCACAAACTTGATTTGTCGTTTCAAAATCCTACAACTGAAGACGTTACTTGCTTGTTTTTACACCTTCGTGGGAACTTCGACTGGAATTCTAGCCGGATTCGATTCGCTGTACCAACGATAGGAGGGAAGAAGCCTCAACAATAGAAATCTGACTATGGGACAAAACGGTTATGTAATTATGGAGAATCCTTGTGTTCAGTTGAGTGTTATTATATATATATATATATATATATATATATATATATATATATTCCAATCAATAAGTTACTGTGTTTGATAGTATTTTTAAAGTATGTGCATGAAAACATTTTATTATTAAAGTATGTTGCGTTATATTTTAACGCATTTCCCATTTTGTCTAATAATCGCAATTATTTTCTGAGAAGATACTATAGCTATGCATGCTAATTTTTTCTTGCAGCCAATCATTGCTGTATCTGTGGTTGTACATTGGCATAAACAAAATACCAATTCTTCCTGTAACTGTTACTGATCCCACCAAACTTCAGAATCAGTTACATATTTACAATTCCAAGCATTTCGACACCAGACACAATGGCTTTTCAAATCATCAATTGCAAATAAGCTACTATCCTACGTTTTGTAAAATGCACAAATTGTATACATATATATATATATATATATATATATATATATATATATATATATATATAGTCCCGGATATACTTCATATATAATTGCTTGCACAGATGTTGTTTCACCCATAAGTAGACAAAATTCGTAAGAAAAATGCATTCAATTGATTTTCTAAATGTTAAATTAATTCATGCCAAATTCGTGTACAGGTAATGTGTCTGTACACATGGTTACATTGCGTCACCTGGAAAACTAATCATAGCCAACAGTGAATACTGAAGTATGTTGGAGGACTTCGCTCGATGGGATCGTGTAGAAACACACCGTACATTTAATGTGCAGAGGAGACAGAAAAATCAGATCGACGCTTAATCGACCAAGCTTACAGAGTGGACGTCTTTTAGATTGTAGTGGATGTGACACACATGCATGACTATCAATATGTACAAAGAAGAGAAACTGATGACCAATGAAGGTATAGAATTGTTTCAGACGTCAAATCTGTGTGTCTGTGTGTATCTTTTACCAATTTTACGGAAAGAAAATTCAGACGATTTGGGAAAAATGGGCAATGCATACTAGCAGAGCGATGAACATGATGATGTTCCTGCTGCTGTCCTTAAAGATGATGATGTTACGGATGATAATGATAATGATTTTGATGGTGATGCAGCCGAAAATGATTATGTTTATAATCACAACAGGTAATTTTAGAGGAATAGGTTATCTATAACACATTATGAGTGGGCTGACCTGTTGTAATTGTCTCGAGCTATTTTAATATGAACGCTCCTTTCTTTTTACTGTGTGTGCGCGCGCATTCGATTGCATATTCACTGTCTGATTGTGCGTACGTGTGTGCTTGCGTGTGTGCGTGCGTGCGTTCAAACATGTAATGTGCCAAAACGAAATTCGTCGTATTGAAAACTTGCCTAAATACATGATTTTACGTTTAAGCCTAATATCACCAACGGGGCCATTCAACAGTGTTTCAGCAAACGAAGTGGTAATTATTTTATAAACCATCTCAGAAATAACTGAACATAGTCAAGCGGATATCATGGCCAACCAGGTTATGCCAAGTGGACTTAGCGCCCAAGTCAAGAAAAAGGTGAGTAAATGGTGTTATGTCTAACAAATTATAAAAATGTTAAATAAATTCTTGATAACTCGTTATAAGCTATGAAATAGTGAATTAAAAGTAGGAAAAACTGTTTTTTTTTAAATTGAGTAATATTAAATAGCTAAGGTGTACATATATATATGCATACTGCTTAACTTTATATATAATTGTTCTATTTTAATAGACTAAATTTTAAAATCAGGCAAGCACGAAACACATGTGCTTAAGATTATTCCTTCTGTTGAGGCTGACTGGTATATCCGTCTAGTCCTATTTGGGCTAATTTGTTACTAGGCACGCAATAAATTACAAACAAATGCATACATATCAGCTCTCCGCAATACATAATATGTAACTATTATATGTTTATATGAATGAAGTAATGATCACCACGACATGAGAAAACTGAAGCTGAGCGAGGCCGGAGTAAATGAATTTGCTCGGGTGAGAAGTGTTCATAATGAGTTGAAATGTTTAATTTTAGTGAAATTTCGTCGATACTAGGCCCCTTTACAGGCTTCGTATATTATATACCATATATATATATATATATATATATATATATATATATATATATAATTAGTTAGTTCAATTTTAAATCATATTTTGCAAGGCTTTATATGAAGTTCAAGCCATTATTGATTGATTTAGCATTTGCATATGAGATTTTACCATCAGACTGTTCCACATTGCTTGATCAAATACTGTGGGTATAGGACGTAGTACTGGCTCCTAAGATGAGTCGCAAGTAAGCACGAAAGGAATGTGTAAAATTATTTATACTTTTTACTCATGCTGACTTTGGCATATTCTTCTGTACTTATTTGAACCCGTTCAATGCTAGGTACGTAGAACTAAATACACAGTTCTAACGAGTTGCATAAGTAGATTATTCTGCACCAGACTGCCCAGATTGCTTCACAATTGTGTTGTGAAGTTGCATTCAAACGTAATGAGGCCTCAGAAAGAGCTTCGAATTTGCAGGGTAACTTTTAGCAAGAAATGGTTTCAATGAGCTACAGACATACAATGCCTCTACATTAAATTACATCATTTGCACATTTCTCATTTTGTGGACAAGGCCAAAATAACGCCTGCGGCCATTGATCATAAACTAAACTCTTAAAAGTATCACATCTGACAGACGAACCATCTCTTAGAATTCTTTAAATCAAGTTTGCGAGCTTGAAGCAAGCACCAGTCTCGTTGTATTAAACCAGTTGTCTAAAAATATGGCAAAACTATTGTCAGTCACACGTACTGACGTGTTTCGATCTTCCATGATCATCAACAGAATACGACGGCAAACTGACTAGGGAGGATCAAACCGTAATGAAGATATGTATGAAAAGCAAAATTAGATATACGGCTCTCGCCTCTAGTAATCTCGCATACATTGTACATGACTGGAAGTGTCGGCTGTAAAATTTCAATGCGGTCACGAACCTTATCTTTTTTACCTGATTTTCGGATTGCGTACCGAAATGTTTGAATCCACTGTCATCATGATTTTTCCAAATATTTCGACCTCCGGGTACGGAGGTCTTTTTCAATGGAAAGCACATCACCTACTAAGTTGACAATCAATAGTGGGTGATGTTTGCCATTGAAAAAGACCTCCACACCCGGAGGTCACAATATTTGGACAAATCATGATGACAGTGGATTCAAACATTTCGGTACGCAATCCGAAAATCAGGTAAATAATCTATTCCCTGTCGCGCAACATGTTTCTTTTAGATCCCTATCTTTTTTGCTTTTCGCCACATTTACAAACGTTAAGCAATTAAATAATAATGGCTTGTACGAGTTGTTAAATGATAAATATTATCGATACTTGTCTGGTTTAGAGACGTAAATCAATAAATAAGGTAACAGTCGGTGTCTTTATTGATGCTAAACTGTGTAAATTGCATCCTTCGCATTTGATTAGCAGGAACTGTCCTCGAAATTAGACATTGTTTCTTACAATAGTCACCGAGCGTGAGGAAAAAATAAAATAGTCTGTCACAATTCGAAAGAAAACCACTAATTTTTGCTTACATTCCCTTTCCAAAATTGTTTACTATTGAAAAAACTTGTTCACATAAGGTATTAAAATTGGTTTAGAAGCAATTTTAACTTAATTGAACCAGTCGTTGAACAACATAACAAAACTACCGTCAGTCGCAGGTAATGACGCGTTTCAACCATCCATAACCATCATAAGATTAGGACGACAAACTGACTAGCGAGGATCAAACCGAAATGCATTAATATGAAAAGGAAATTAGATATGCGGCTCTCACATCTGTCAGTCTCGCATACATTGTAGATGACTGGAAATGTCGGCTGCACAATTTCTATGCAGTCACGAACATTAACATTTGCAGCTTTCGTCACACATACACACACACATATATATATATATATATATATATATATATATATATATATATATATATATATTAAATTAAACACTCATTGATTGCGCGGATGGAGGTAACAGAGTACAACGGCAAACTGACTAGCGTGAATCAATTCGCAATGAATAAATATGGAAAGCAAAATTAGATATGCGGCTCTCACATCTAGTAGTCTCACATAAATTTTACTTGACGGAAAATGTCGGCTGCACAATCTCTTTGCGATCACGAACATTACCTTTATGCGGCTTTCACCACAGAAATGTTGCAGCTGACATTTACAGTCAAGTACAATATATGCAAAGCTACTACAGGTGACAGCCGCATGCATGATTTTACTTTCCATATCTAGGCATTGCAGTTTGATTCCTCACTAGTCAGTTTGCCGTCATACTTTGATGATGATCATGGAAGGTCGAAACACGTCAGTGCGTGCGACTGGCGGTAGTTTTGATATGTTGTTCGAAGACTTTACCTGCAATGGGATAAGTTGGCTTTAAGCTCACAAACTTGATTTACAGAATTGTTACCACCACCCGCGCAATCATTGATTGTTTAATTTTAACTGAGGTCAATAAAAAATGTGTCTCGTTTTAAACCGAGTTGTGATATTCGATCCAACGCATAAAGAAAAGTAACCAGATATTCGTTTTTTCTCTCAACAGTAAATATTGCCATGTTACATTTATTATTTTTATAATTTTGAAAAGGCTTTCTTCCTACGTATCAAAAGCGTTTTATATATTATGCGTAAATATACTTTACTGCACCTAAAGTTTATTATGCCATCAGTTGATTCTAAGGTGAATATAAATATCAAAAATGCTTTTTATAAAATGATTTTCTTAAATTAACGAATAATATTCCGATTGCATGAAATAATTATGAAATGTGAAAATGCAGTCACGTTCAGCCGGAATATCACCGATAATTTACAACTAATTCCGTCATTTAAAATCTGAATTGGATTACATGCACAACAAGACGGCCAGCTGTTATTCACTTTTTCCTGCTTCTTGGTTTTTACTCCGGGGAATTTGACATTTAGCCAACGTTTTCAAATCAGTATTGCGCTATTACTTTCTTTGGTTCTCGTATTGTCCACAATGGCATAATACCAGCTCCTTATGATGAGTCGCTAGTAAGCACGAAATGATTGTGCATAAGATAATACGTTCCGTTCATGCTGTCTTTGATTTATCTTTCTGGGCAAATTTTAACAATTTTTTACTACGTGCACAGCACATAATACACAATTGCATATGTATTAGTTCTCCGCCACAAAAAGTATCTAATTGGCCACAAGAGTTTGCCTCGATTGCAAAGGCCGAATGTGCATATAGATTCTTGCACCTAAAAGAACTAAGTAAATGCACCTTACACCTACCCAGTACAAAAGAATGGCTATTGGTGCAGGTGCGATCCGAAACGCCAATCTGTGCAATCATGGAAAACCACAGTTGAAATAACGATAGTAAAGGAAGTATTGTGGGAGTTCAAGAGGATTTGAAATCAGACGACTCGAAGCATGGAACCCGGAACAATTCAAGGTAACATGCAAGCTCTGCTTACATGTGAAAAATATTTACTAAACGTTATGTTTTTCCATAACAGGCATTAGATAATTTGCCAATTTACTATATGTTGAATTCGACCACATGCCGAATATCATTCAATGTGGTTAATTTGCCGTAAACCGATCATCAAAGTGATGCATTAGGCCTCGAACGGAGTGGTCTGTTTCACGTGTTATCACTATAGTGTAACCATGTGGTTACATAATAATCTAGACCACACTTTTGTCTGTGTATATCTCACCTTAAGTCTACTCTAGTGCGCTGATTAAATAATCAGAAATCGTTTCATTTGTATAACTGATTAGATACAATAAGACATGATTGCGTTCTTACCGCGTGGACTCTCCAGAAGAAGCCACGGCGGACAGCAGGGAGAAAACTCTCAGCATTTAACTCAGTATTCAGAATCCATGCAACAATTACGGTGAGAATATGAGTTACTTCAATATCACTATAAATTAGAATTAAAAGACCTTAATAGCGAGGAATCTCGAATTCAATTCACTTGAGAGCGTGAAGTAATTTAATCTGTCACACATTCTTTCCTCAGTGTTGGTAATGTGACAGAAATACGATTGCAGAAATGTCGGAAATTGTATCCGTTTTTACTATGAAACAAGGACTACATAAAATACATGTTATGTATACATCAAGAGAAGGCAGCAAAGCTGCAATTTTCCAATTAACAATTCTTAGGATAATCTACAAATTAACGCTTATATAATCATGGTTGCGATCCTGATATAAGCACCTGACCCGTTAATTATTTACATATGTCAGTATAAACTAAGAATTGTATAGTGTAGAAAAGGTAATTCACCCAGTAGACCGGTTACGTCCTTACTGGAAACTCATCATGTACTGGTCAGAATTTGCCGCGGACAGGGCTCGAACCTGGGCATGTCTTCTTCGGAATCTGGTGCTCTAACCACTGAGCCACCCTGCCCTGTTCGCGGCAAATTCTGGCCAGTACGTGATGAGTTCCCAATAAGGACTCCAGTCTCTACAGTTGAATTGTTCCTATACAGTTTACTCTGATATGGTCAGGTACAGAGCTAATCTTGATTATATTATTATGTACAACAATGGTCGTTCAATGGTTATATACTCTAACTTGAAACAAGAAAACTGAAATAGTAAATTACGGCAACGTTACATTCAAAAACTTTCATGTCCATATATGAATATAGGACATGTTGAGCAAATTTAAAAATACATGGGAATTTCCGGCGTGGCAGTTTTTATATTGCCAACCAAGGATATATATATATATATATATATATATATATATATATATATATATATATGAGTGTTGTTGTGTTGAATAACAGGAAAATCCATTATGAAAACACAATGTTAATTTCACAATGTGTTGTCCTGTACATTTGTGTAGAGTTTTTTTTAAATTTGTTCGGAGGAATTTTGTGGCCAAGCATAAAAGTTTAATAAGCAAACAGTTACGCCGAACGATTATTTGAAAACAATTAAGAAAAAACAACGATGAAAGTAATGCAACAACACTCAACGGTGCGACAATCTTTGAGGAAACACATTTGCGGATGTTTAAGTTTTATAGTTCGACGCAGCAAATAGGAGTCACTCCCGCGCAAATTTCATGGAAACCATAAAAATGTAATCGATTATTTGGCATGTCTAAATCGAACATTACATTTTAGAGGAAATGCGGGAATTTCCATATGATGTTTGCCAGACAACAGATGTGAAATTTTTATAATACTTTGACGCCATTATTTAGGGCTTGTATCAAGATAACAAAGGTTTGTGGTCGTGTTAATTTAAATAGCGCTACAAATAATTTACAACGGAATTTCATTGTTTACAGAAATTGTACGCGATAATCAAATATAGAAAAACAGCTTAAAAGAAATATTTCCTGGCTATAAAACCAACTCACTATAAGCGACAACGAACTCCAGTAGGAATCTATCACAAGATGTATCAATGGCTTACTAGCTCCGTTAATCACCGGTTAGCGTACAACCTTTTATTTAGGTTGTGTTTGGAGAAACATGAAGATTAATACTCACAGAGTTAGACATTTTGCCGATACAGCGATGGAAGTTAACTTCCACCTTTGTCGCGATTTTGCATTTAACATTTTGTAACATCAGAAGGAACATACAAAGCGAATGCCAAATTGAACGCGAACCGCTCACCTGTTTATTAATAATAAATTAAATAGTTATACGGTGTGTTCTAAATGCATACCAGAAAATAAATGGACTCTGAACCGCAAAGCACGAGATCTTTATTACCTGAACTAATTTTGCCATAATGTAAAATAGGGACTCATATCAGGCTAAGTTGGTCATCTTGTGGCTTGGTGGAGGTATCTGGTCCATTTAATCACATGGCTTCAGTTGCATGTGGAAACCTCTATGCACTAGTTTCATATGTCCATTTAGTATATAACTGTCCTCCGTAAAATTTACCTTATGTAAGCATAGAAATCATAACGCTTCACTGCTGTAAAATCACAATGAGACTTGATACATTATTTATAGTTATGATTGGACTGTAAAGAAGCCACCACGGGTTTAGTGATTTTGAATGATGTTGCCATGATAAAAAAGGGCTATTTGAATAAAATCAGTAAAAGGTTCAATTGAAAGTAACAAAATTTTCATTGTAAATAATAATTAAGATTTTTTGCGGAAAGCATGCCGTGACTCAAAACTATTTTTCTTATTTAAGGCAAGAGAGTGTAGCATTTTCGCAACGTTGGTCGCAAATTTTAATTAAATTAAAACAGGTATTTGGTGGTGATTGGACAAATAATTAGCATGCGTCTGATTGGCTGGCTTCTAATAGTCAAGCCTATGTTAGGCTGCAAGACAAGCAGGTGAACGTCTACTGTGCTTGGTTGTCCGAGCAAATTGCAGAGCACTTGGGCAAGTGAGCAGTTCCAGCTGTACGGTGGGAACGAATTCACAGCAGTGGAAGCAGCCGCGTCTGTTACAAATATTTTCGCAGTCGGAACACTTAAGAGCGTATCCACAGGATATTCCAACATGATCGGGCAAACAATGGACAGCCAACAAACGTATGCATTCATGATAACGGTACCATTTAGGGCCACACACGTTTAACTGACCGTAAGACCCAAATGCGGTGCAACTGCGAAACTGGAAATAAACACCACTATGGTATACATATTGAGCACCAGGTGTTCAGAAATAGTTCTAATTCTCAAATTTGGTGAACATTAACATACTTAAAAATCAATTGTATTGGTACAACGCACCGATTCGGTCCCTTTACATTCTTGTTATATACCTCATACATAGTGAGTCGGCTTTTAAGTCGCATTGTCGAAGACTTTATATTAAGTTAGCTTTACTACTGTAAGTTTACACATTCGTATAGGAGATTGTGGCGTCCTATTTTCCCACATGTGTGATGTCGGCTCCTACTGATGCATCGCCAGTAAACACGAAACGAATGTGCACATGAGATTATACCTTTCGTTCATGCTGACTTTATTTTATACTTCTGGTCCTATTTGAACCAATTTGTTACTAGGTGCGCAACACCTGATACACAATTGCATATATATTAGTTCTCCGCAACAAACAGTATCTAAAATGTATATTCAGTTGTCTTACAAGTGTACATTAAATACAAAATGAAAATAACGCATAATCCCATCGCCGTTTGCCTTTCTTGAAAACCCGTTTCTAAGTACGTCGTGCTTAACACAAATAAGTACTTGCAGTTATCCGCCTTGCGAAGATGATGGTCAGTGAAGGTCAAAACGCGTGAACACGCGTGGTTGATTTTTGTCCTGCTACGTTGTGGGACTGGATAGATGCACTGAGATTGGAGTTTATCCCAAGCTCGCAAAATTTATTTAAAGAATTACTATCATGACCCGCGAAATCCGTGATTTTTTATTGGAAATTTTATTTATATAAAGCGAAAGCTGTGAAATGTTATGCCCGACATTACCAGTCAAATAAAATGTGAGCAAGCCTACTGAGGATGAATGCCAGAATTTTCTTTCCAATATCTTAGAAATGGATTGCGTTTGTTCCTTTTTAGTCGGGTTGCTCTCTTGCTCTGATGATGATCATGCAAAGTCGAAACGCGTCAGTACGTGTGACTGACGGTAGACTTGCTATGCTGTACGAATGAATGGTTATAACGGGATTAGTGTTTATCTGAAGCTGTCAAATTTGATTTAACGAAATACTTAAAATATATTTATTTCCAATGTGGTAGAAAATGACTTGTATGCCTGTGAATCAATTTTTTAAAGGTATGAATTTCGGCTCACGCAATTTTGGGAACTATTTTATGACTGCCAGGCGATGAAAAACCTGTCTATTAGATGCATCAAATTATACTAAGTTTGGTCAATCTCGGAAAAGTATAAATTAAATCCTCCGATAAAAATTAAATTAAGCACCATTTGCCTAGGTGGCATGGAGTCTGCATAATCTCTCTACTGCGGCTGACTCCTTTTAGAGGATAAGCCGGCTCCATTTCATGGAGTTTCTTGGGAATTTGTTGCAAGTGGTGTCCCCTCACCACTCGGCTTTTTGATCGAGGACGCACCTCTAGCCTTTGCACATCCAAGCGCAGTCTGCAAGGCAGCACTAAGTTGCATGGTTTCCGGTGGCTGTTGAGAGCTCATTCGCCATTCGGAAGTACGGGGTACTGTCCAGGAGTCCATGTAATCCTGTGGCTATTGTCCCCTTTTGTGGCGGGGAAAACACGCCGCGTCATGGTGCCGTCGTCGGGCTCATGTGGTATTTTATAGGAGATCTGATTGCCGGTCGAAAATCCACCACGCCCTGGTGACACCACCGCCATAGCCCCGTTAGCCCATGTACGATCGGCCATCGAAACATGGTTGACACCGTCGTACCACGTTGAGGAGGGGATGGTCTTTACGACCGTCTGCATAATACCGACAAGTCAGGACTGCCTAGATGGGGCAAGCGATGGCAAGCATTTAACATAATGGTTCAAATGCAGACTGGTCTGAACCAGAGCTGGATTTAAATTGAAAATCGAAGTGAAGTAGAATAACTACGAAACGTATGCTGGATATTTGGATCCTTTGTCGTTGCTACTCGGACAGCTACCGAGTAGTGATCACTACGCACAAAAGTCGTCCAGTTGAGAAATAAAAAAATGCTATCTAATACTATGCCTATGTCGTACCGACAAGATGAGTGTACACTTTTATTGCATCACGAGTAAATGCGCAGTAACACCTGCTTTATTATATGTTTATTTAATCTTTCTTAAACATGTTTAGCTTGATGGCAAACGCGACAGAGATCAAGAGAAGGAAGTGCTCGAATGGATTGTTGCTGTAACCGGAGAAAACCTCGATTTGAATAAGCCAATAGAAGACCATCTCAGAGATGGCGTTGTCCTCTGCCAGTAGGTTTTGATGGAAATAAAGTTTTAAAAATAAATAATTATAGGCTGAATTGATCTATGTACATGGTTTGTTTTAATAGACTAGACATTCTATAAAATAGGCAAACATACTTTTCTACTAGCCTATATTTTCGCTATTGTTGGTCAACTTACAAGCATTAGCTCAAGCCGTCGACGAGTTAAAGATCTTAGGCTCGTTCCAAACGATGTGGATCCTTAGTTATTTATGCTGAACCGTTTTCAAGATTTTCATGAGGTTTATAGTCATCAGCAACGGAATTTGCGAAAGGCGCGGCACGAATTTTACAAATTGAAACCCAATAGCATACTATTGCAAACGCACGGAAAATTTACTGGTTTCCACGTGTCCATCGGCCATTTTCTCGTATTTATTGAGTGAACTAAAAAGTAAATTACTTTGTATAGACAAGACTTGTCAATTTATTTTAATTATTAATTGAAGTCGTTAACGTATTGAGAAATAGAAAATAAAATGTTAAAAAGCCAATGATGTAAAAAATGAATCAAGCTAGTGTTATTGGGGCAAACATAACATTTCAATTAATACTATAATAAAACACCAAGAAACTTGGCATTATTGAAGCATGTGTATATATTTTTCGGTATAGAGCAAAAATTGCATAGATTAGAAAATGAAATTCATCAACACGATCTGTTTGTCCTTATTGAGCAGGATGGCTCAGTGGTTAGAGCACTAGATTTCGAAGCAGATGTGCCCAGGTTCGAATCCTGTCCGCGGCAAATTATGGCCAGTACAGGATGAGTTCCCAATAAGGACGAAACCGGTCTACTGGATGAATTGCCTTTTCTACACTATACAATTCTTAGTTTATACTGACATATGTAAGCAATTAATGGGTCAGGTGTTTATATCAAGACCGCAACCTTGATTATAATAAACATACTGGGTATTTGAACAAAGGTACAATTGCTTCAGATTCATGAAACTCACTTAATGAATTACATTTTCTATCTTATGAAATTTTAAGTTAAAACCGACAACATCTATTATCAAATCATGTTATTGTACAAACGTTCAACATATATATATATATATATATATATATATATATAATGTGTGTGTGTGTGCGTATTGTCAGTCGAAAGCAGTTCCGAATCAGATTTAGTTTGAGAAAAGACGGAGAAAAAATACCATTTATTGCGCAATAATTAATAGTCTAATTGAATGAATGTGATGAATGTGGCACAAATTGTAAAAAAAATTATGCTCCTGATGACAAAGGAACATTGTATTCAAAATTTCAATTCTAGGTTTGACAGGCGCGTTTCTATAATACAGAAATCATATAATTTGTGCGATAAGATCTACGTTTCTCAGCTTGCCTTAGTGCTCTGACTGTGAGCGAAAGTAATTTAAGGAGTCACTGGGTGTAAATGGCGGTAGGTCTGCATTTGGGCATATTTTAAAAATGGGATCGATTTTTATTTCTATTCCGCAAGTTTTAGCTTAATTACCCAGCTTATTTTGAATACTAATACATTTGTTTAGAGCCTGGTCTTGTAGTCTTTGAAAGAAATTAATTCTAGTGAGACTGCGAACTGGTAATTGTGATTAATTTCAGAATTCGCCCTGATCATGTGCCAGATAAGCATAGGTTGTTATAATTGTATGTTTCCGATTATCGATTTAATAACTGTTTATTTTGTTGTCCTATTCAAAAGTTTAATCAACAAAATTCAACCGGGTAGTGTGAAGAAGATAAACACAAACGCAACGATGCCTTTCAAAATTATGGAGAACATAAACGCCTTTTTGGATGGAATTAAGAAATACGGAGTTGCGAACAACGACATCTTTCAGACTGTCGACCTTTTCGAGAAGAAGGATATCAATCAAGTTACTCAAACCATCTACGCCTTGGGGCGAACGGTCAGTTAAACTTTGTCTAATCTGTTTTCATTTGCATGGTTTACTGTAGCGCGCTCAACAGCTATTGCATGTGTATTAATAAACAATATGAAAAATTTCAATGGAAGCTAGCCAATCTTACTCGGATGCTTGATAAAAAACTGATGCTTTTTCTACAACAAAACAGCTCAGCATAAATGCACACTGGACCATACACATACTTATATAGGCATAACTCCTGTCATATTATTTTATATCAACAAAACTTCACTAACTGACATGATGGTTTCTTTACCATAACAAACCAGGGCTGGTGAATTAGACCATTTTGTTGAATTTGTTATCAACAGCCATTCATATGTAGATAAATGCAGTCACATATATATTTGGTTTAAAACTACAAACTGAACGTGGTGCGTAGGCTACGCGATTGTACAGGATGGGCTATTTTGCTTTTAATCGAAATGTCTTTGATTCCGTCACTGCTCGCAGCAAACATGAATACAATCGAGGTGTTGTGCAGCTAGTACGAAACCAAAGTATACATGAGGGATTTTCTTTGCTGCCCTATGCAATTTCTAGATTACACCAATGAATTATATTAAATTTTATTTTGGCGCGGATCATCCATAATACCGCTTTGCGGGCAATTACTTTGAACGGATCTTGTTATTCTGTTTCAGGGATGAAAAGAATGGGTTGAGCGCAAATTAGCTAAATTTTGGAGTTATCAAGGCAGCAGCGTACATGCGAGGTAAACGAGGCGAGATTCTCCTCATCTGACATACTTGGCCCAATTTTGTAACTGAACATTCTAAGAATTACCAGCATGCGGCAGGATGGCTCAGTGGTTAGAGCACCAGATTCCGAAGCAGACGTGCCCAGGTTCGATTTCTGTCCGCGGCAAATTCTGGACAGTACATGATGAGTTCCCAATAAAGACGAAACCGGTCTACTGAATGAATTGCCTTTTCTACACCATACAATTCTTAGTCTATACTGACATATGTAAGTAATTAATGGGTCAGGTGTTCATATCAAGATTGCAACCTTGATTATAATAATAAATGTTAAATCAATGGCGGCTTTGGACTGTGTTATACTAAATGAAATCTTCTGACCAAACGAAATAAAGAGAGTTATCTATTGCTCATAGGTTTCGCACGTTAACTAATCTAAATTTGCAAGGCGAAACATCTATTTAATCCTAATTGCACACGGATCAGGCGACTTTTCATTGGTTGTCGGGACCAACAACGGTAACTACGATCAGAGATACACTGTTTAGATGTCAATTGTTCCTGCAATCGAGTAGAATTAGTCAATAAAGCAAAAATTAACTAATTAGAAGATAAAATCAGCTTTTGAAATAAAAATTATTCACTTGGTTGCAAGAAACTAACTAATGTAGATTTATTTATTTATTATGCATAATCTTCTTGGTAGGACGAGGATATGCAGAGGTTCACAAGAACCAAAGCTGCAATTTCAACGATGCGTTCATTTCGAGCTTACCGGCTAGACATCAGTAGAAGCCGGAATGGAGCCCTAAAACTTACTATATGCCTGGCTATGTGGTGTGTCTTTAGGGCGAAGTGCCGCCTTAGACCGATGTAAACTTTGTATAAAATCCAACGTTATGTCCAAAATGACTTTCGTATATCCTCTATGCTCTCTAGGCCTAACTTCTTACTAGTTATGGCAGGTCAAAATCATACAAGAACTATATTTTCTGATTCAGTTGGCCTAAATTTGCCACTATACGTTCTCGGCATTATCAACGAAATCTTCGGAATGCGTGCATGCTTTATACAAGACGATGAACAGATCATACCAAACGAGGTAAATTAGCTGTATTATATGGTCTTCACGTATCGACGATTCTTCATTTGTAAGTCAATTCATCTTTTACACCACAGTGTTCTTCCTACAGATCAACTTACTTTAGAAAATACTGTGATGCACTGCGTAGTCTTCGATTGATTTAACTTTCAGGTAATAATTCTGCAATGCAATAAATAAATAACATTCCAATGGTCTAGAGTTTTAAGCAATCTAGACAACTAGGCGGTACATCTTTACCTATGATTCACCTGTTAGCCATGAAAGCAAGTTTTGCTAAAAATAATGATAAGAAGAACGGAGATCATAATCTCCCGTAAAATGACGTCACTCACAGCTTGTGATTACATGACGGAAATATCATCGTTTTTTTAATAGACCACTGTAGTACCACCAAAGTTAGTATGTATTCTATTGTATGCATTATGGCGAACAATCTACTTTGGTAATGAAAAGGCTCCGTCGCCACTCGCCTTAATGATTTCTTTTCGCGAAGTTAGGGACATATTATGTCATCCATCAATAGAATCGTCTGATTTAGCCAAATTTGGCTTCAAGTTAGTGATCCCTTTAACACCAAAACGTTTTAAAATACTGTCAGGCCAAAACAATGTTCTAGTGGATGGATTATCTTTCAAAATAGGAATCTTTCATCTAGGAGTCCTCAGAACAGCGGCTGCATGGAGCAAGTTGGATTATTCAGTGCACTACCTGGAGTGTGCCCCACGTGGTGTGCTGCGCCCTAGTTTTCCTAGGAGTTGGCATGGTTACCTTCCTCATAATAGTCAACAATATTAGACTGTCGACGGCCAACCGAACTCAAGAACTGGTGACATCATGTGTCTAGTTATCAACAGGTCTCTCAATGAAAGGTTTACACAAATAAAAGCCCAACATTTATATCTGTTCGTGATTTAAAACAGAACACACAAGCATTAGAGCACAAAAGTTGACAAATGCATTTTCTCTAATAATTTTAGTGTCAAACCCATCCTGAGTGGGCGGGACCTGTGCTTGGGCCGAAAATGGCGACTGAAAACAAACGTGAATTTACCGAGGATCAGCTTCGCGAGAGCCAGAACATCATATCTCTGCAGATGGGCACCAACAAGGGCGCCAGTCAGTCAGGAATGAACATGGGCAAAGCACGAATGATCATGGATTAAATGAGCGTCTAAAACGTGGACCTCAACCACCAATTTAAACTGCGCCACACTAGAACAGATTCAATATAATTTGCTTTTGTTATATATATTTTTTTCTAATCGCTGAACTCCAGTTTCAATTTTACGCTTCTGGCACTGAAATAGTAATTGCACTAATTTTGCATGCTAAGAAAAGTAAGATTTGTTTTCTACTCATTTATTTTTCATAAAGTCTAAATTTAGTTATTATTCAATAACACAAGTTTCACAGTTATAACAGTATATTCTCATTTACTTGAATTGTATATTCAGGATATATTCAACGTGTTAAGGTATGCATTTTTATATCAAATTTCTGATTGAATTAATAATAAACTTTTAATGAATCAGAGAATGCTTCTTCTTCTTCTTCTTCTTCCTGTATAAGCTATGCGTGCTTTATCCGGTCGTATAAGGTTCTGTAGATTATGGCATCAATCGAGATCAGACCCTCTTGCACAACGGGTTCCAGCGACAGCCTCGGGGCAGGCGCTGGAAAAATCAAATCTATTCCACTGGGTAATCCTAGGATAGACAAAGGCGTCACATAACTCAATATGCATGCTATAGCGAGAACTAAACTCTGGTACAAAGAAGGTAACGCGACGAGTCGTTGTCATGGGCACTTTGTCTGGAGCTTGTGCGTGTATGTATGGCAAGGAATCGCGCCCATTGCCAGAATCGACTGGAGCGCAATGCTGTTTTGCCAAAAAAGGAATAATTTAAAACAATCATAAACGAAAATAATCAATATATCTGCGGCGCCAAATTATGGATGTTTGATGCTTTATACTACCGTCGATATGAATAAGCGCGACCTATATTCTACAACTTCCACAGCTATATTCATATTTTGGCTTAAAATTAGAAACTGCGATATAGGCTGGTCTTACACCAGCAGGCCTAGGAAATGACAAAAAAAACATTCATTTTAACAAGTTTGCGAGCTTGAAGTAAACAAAAATCCCATCGTATTTAAAGAATTGTTACCACCACACACGCAATCAATTGTTGTTATATGACAAAATATGTTTCAAATTTAGTGAAAACGTGGATTAATAACAATTAAAATGTCTCTAGGTTATCAATTCGGTTAATGTTATACGAGAAATACATTCCAGTTATAAGCGTAAACATATCACAAAATCATAATTATACCACGCCTTAGTGAGTTTGGCTACATAGCTAGTGTTTATCGATTCATGTTATTATTACACTTGACGGCTGAGCTAAGATTTATACGATTCTAAGAAAATCATTCAGATTTATTAATAGGAAATAGCTCCAACAAAGAACAAAATCAAGGCCTTTGGGGAAACTTGATTAAATACAAAATAATTAGCAATATGTGGAAAACATAACAACAAAAGTTTTCTATGCTGATTACTCGATCTTTTTTTCTACAAAGGCTGCTGCATTCCCATTAATGTGTGATTTTTAATGATATCTCCGCTCTAGAGTTCAGACGCCTTTTCCAATGATCCGTTCATCGCAGCATTGACGGTAAACCAACAGAACTTGTGGATTGTGTGTTATGTGCAGTGCATCAATAACAAGTTAGTTCAAATATGAACAAAAGGATAAACCAAAGATTGTATAAATGGAAGGTATAATCTGTTGCACGTTCGTTTTGCGTTTACTGGCGCCTCATAAGTAGGAGCCGTTATTACGCCCTTTACCCACTATATATTTAGGTGAAGAATGTGTGAAAATAGGAGGGTATGATCCTCACCAAAATATTTAGTGGGTAAAGGGCGTAATACCGGCTCCTACTGATGAGTCACCAGTAAGCACGAAACGATTGTGCATGAGATTATATTTTCCGTTCATGCTGCCTTTGGTTTATCCTTCTGGTCACATTTGAACTTGTTTGCTACTAGGTGCGCTACATTAGTTCTCCGCCCAAAACAGTACCTAATTTCTAGAATCTATGTATAATAAAGATCACGTAATTGTGAAATATCCTGTCGTACACATTTCTTTTAAACATATTTCTATACTGTTGAATATATGCACAGGGAAAAGTATATCCATACGTGCATATATGCATGCATACACATGAATTCAAACCTACAACCCTGAAGACGAGACCGTAAATGAAGTCACGAAAATTTGGAAAAAAATCAGAAGTGTTCATGAACAATTTCAGGAAAACTAATTGCAGGCGGCTTCGGGTGACGGGGAAAATGTGAACCCATCAATCAAGAATCAGCACAGACTGTGCACCTAAAAATGTAAAAGAATCAAGATTAAACCAAACTACGAGCACTATGAATTATCCCAGTTGCGTATTAAAATTCAACCATGACAGCACTGCGTGAAGATGTTCTTCTTCATACATATATACACATACATACATACAGACATATATGCATACATACATTAACACATACATAAGTGCCTAAATACATATTAACATTGACGTGAACGAGGCGAGTAAGACACCTTTTCAAACAGTACACTGGCCATAAAAGTCCGGATTTATTAAGCAGATAAATGGGAATGACGCATAAAATAATGTTTTGTGAGACAACTCTGGTATTGAATTTTGTTAGAAATTAATTTCTCTTGGGGCGCATGTGAAAGAAACCCGAGGTAATTCAGGCGACCGAACGGATTAAAAAACTGACCAGAATATGACAGTTGTAATTAGTGACCACCATTTCTAATGGAATATATAAGCAGCATGAGAATGGTACATTTCAAGGCTTATGTTTTAATTCGTCGATAAATAAACAGGAGGATTCAAAGTGCTTAGCAAAAAATACAAAAAACGACTGCAACAATGCTTACACGAAAGTAAACTAAGCCAAAGCCGACCTTTCAGGAGCAATATTCTAATATGAGGGAATAGCGTAAACCCCAATAACGTCTGTAAGAAGGACGAAGTTCAACTTGGTGAGACTAATTCAGGTAGACTTGTAGTACAACTGTCAAAGCTAATATAAATCTGAGTCAATGCTCATCGTAGCATCTTGTTGGTTACCGATTCGAATGCGGTATAGTAAATGAAAGTCGATTAGATATACATATCGGTGACGTTATTCAATTGCGAGACTAGATGCATTACTCTGATTCATATCTTGCACTCCCCACCAAGATCAGGACAACTTTCGCCTAATATCTTCTACAAGTTTTGCAAATCCATTTAAGATTAAAGGCAAAGTTAAATTATAAAACGCCGTATAGAAGTAAAATATCAGTAAAATTCTTTGAAATAGCCATGTTAACTTTCGTAGGCATGTTGGCCATATTGACACCTCTCCATTAAGTCGGAGATGGTTGTGCTCTTTAATACACAGAAATAACCTTCTGTAGAAACTTAATATAATAATTCAGAAGGTAGGCCATTGATGCCAACGGCTTTGCGGCCTTTCGCGATAATTAAATGGTTTGCCACTCTATGGATGTATGCGTTTTCATATATATATATATATATATCAAAAAGACAATGGAATAAACACGTCGTATTCATACCTTATGCAATATTTGGAATAAGGAGATTAAGAACATTGAAGTTGGACTTCAGAGGTTAAGAGGCGCGTAGGCGCGTCGCGCGCGTTTTGGTGAAGATGTTTTTACGAATCAAGCCCGTTGATTGTTCGTCAGCGACACGTAATCAGTGTTGCACTTAATTACATTTACAAATTTTGAAAAATGTGTGGTGGTTTTGCCGCCTGGTTTTCTGTGGGATGCTGTGACTGAGGCGAGAAGTGGGAAACCTGGCACCGATATTACACAACCATTTCAGGCCAAGTTAATCGATGTAAACTTCATTTTACGTCATTCACCTTGCCTGCCGTGGATATTATCCGGCAATAATTAGGATTCTTGAACACCTCTCCAATCCAGCGGCCACATCTGATACCATTCAACAAATACATATTTGTACTTAACAGGCTAGTTGAGGGTGTTGCGATAACTTGCTTATGGCGTATGGCCAAACTGTAATTGTGTAACCCAGCAAACATCAATTTGAAAGTTATTTGAGTACCGGACAAGTATGGTCTTTGTTACTAAACCGAACAGAAGAGAGTCTGACTGAGCTATTACTACATTCGGAGTGAAATAATTCGTCTTTTTGTATACTGTACCGAATAGGCGACGTTATGGAACAATCCTCGTCTCCTGGAGATTAGCAATAAAAACACCGGTTTGCCAAGTTCACTAACAAAGAAAGCCAAAATGGCGATCGTGACGGAAATCACTACTTTCCCAAGAGTTAAGGAGCAGATAGAACCTTGGTACACGTAATATTATTCTCTAGAAAATAGAGGATCCTGTCGCCACTCGATGTTTACCATTGCTAGACAAGTGATTAGCATCGTCAGATTAGACATCAATCGAATTTTCATTTTCAGTGTAATATTTAAAGGCCCATCGATAAATGAGCTGTTAAAATCAGAGGTCAAAGTACTGATACCGATTTTGTCAAAATTATTACTGTTATGCATCAGTTCTTGGGTTTGAGCTTTGAAGGCTATCTAGTATAGTACTGGAATGATAGCTAAATAGATAGTGGGACATAATCCAGAAGATTGAATCTAACGCAACTCTTAAGT
>JAQBSW010008751.1:0-32387 GCA_029291075.1 Eudiplozoon nipponicum
GATATCTGTTCTATTAGCAGTAAGAATGGCGACGGTTATTTGGGAAATTTAGGACTAGAGAAATCTATAGGCTCAAATAAGAAATAACAAAAACCTAGTATATAACTAAAAATTGTGTGTAGTTTGCGTCAGCGTGGCTCAGTGGTTGGAGCACAATATTCCAAATCAGACGTGTACAGGTTCGAGCTCTATCCGCGAAATAATCTGGACTGTAATTGATGAGTTCCTAAAAAGGCCATAACTGTTTTACTAGATGAATTGCCTTTTACATAATATGCAATACATAGTTTCTACTGACAAATTTATGTTCCGAATTTGTCAGATGTGTATATCAAGTTCGCAACCTTAATTAAAATTATTTCTTATCATCACCTGCAGCAACCAATGTTCGTTCAATTTTATAAATGTTCACTTCAATACCCTTTCCCTATCTAACGTGATATCTGTTCGATAATGACAGATTGGGGATGGTTAGTTGGAACTTTTGGGTTAAATGTATGCCATATAAGCTCCATCTGAAGGAAAGGCTCACGAAGAAACCTTAGTTAGTATATCACTGAAAATTTTGTGTAGTTTGCGGCAGGGTGGCTCAGTGGTTAGAGCACAATATTCCGAATCAGACTTGCCCAAGTTCGAGCCCTGTCCGCGGAAATTTCTGGACAGTACGTGATGAGTTTCCAAAAAGGACAAAACCGTTTTAGTGGATGAATTTAATTTTCAACACTCTAGGATACTCAGTTTATACTGACAACTGTATGTATATAATGGTTCCGGTGATTATATCAGGATCGCTACATTGATTAGAATTAATCGTCTTGTACTTGCCAGATTTACCGCGGGCGGGGCTTGAATTATGGCACATTTCTTTAATGTAAAAGAAACAACGTATGTTCACATACTTGCAAGTCATTTTTTAAGCATTTCTATGAGAACCTCAATACGATGATCAGTATATGTGCTTATTTTGTATTTTTTGTAATTTTTAGAATTTTTAGACGGTTCAAGTGAATATGGGTAAAATGTAGTTTACATTAGAATTAAAGAATGCACTGCAAAACCAAAATTTTTAAAGCAAACTTAAGTTATTTATTCAATTTTTGAGTTCTGCTTCCTTAGTACATTATTTGAAATGAGTTATCTATCTCGCTAAACAAAGTATTAATAATATTGTCTAGAAGAGTAACGGCAGAAAATGGAATATTCAATAGTAAATCGAGTGCCCATTTTGTCTGAGTAGACATTTTTCACGATTTCGAGATTCACGTGTCCTACTGATAATAACGAATTCTGGAGAAATGTTCCATTATTATAAAAAAATAGAAATTAAAATCATCAATTCGAAATGAATCGGCATTTACCAGCTATTTACGTCAAGGAAAACTATTCTGAGTGGCCTCTATAATCTGATAAAACAGAAGTAATATTGATATTTGTGCTTGAACAATGTAGGTGGTAGAATTCGATTAAATTTTTAAACATATTCCGTTATAATTAAAAGAATATATTTTTCTAAACTACATTGTGCGGATTCAATTGGTTCTTTAAGTTTAGTCTGTGGATTCGTTGCAATTTGGATTATGTCTGAATGTCATTTTAATTATGACATTTTGGCCCAGATCTGAGCGAAATATTACTAAAATTCGCAAATCTGTTCCATTAATTGTGTGAGAATAATCCTTTCTTTCCTGAAGGAGCCCGCTTGTACTTAAATCAGAATAGAATAACAAAAAATAATTTTTCGGCATTTTTAAGTGGATAGCCACATCACGACTTAGACAAACAATCCATTGCAGGGCATATAATAATCACCCACGGAAATAAATTCAAAGCATTATGTAAAACAAGACATTTTTTCCCTATGACCTGACATTAAATTATGTTTACTGGTTTGACAGATGTCTTCATGCTAATTGTATCGATCAAATAATCAGAGCGCAATTACTCAAGCGATAATATATGAAACTGATGCGATTGAGGAGGTGAATTAGTGCTTTTATTAGTTTAACGTTCTTTTAAAGGCATCAAAATTACCTGTATAGTACTGTCCAATTGTTCAACCAAATCGTGAGTTCAGGAATTTTTTCCTAGTTTTATGAGACTAGACTGCAGTTTTTTTGTTATTAAAACTAAAAGTCATCAGAATTATGAATGTGATTTGCCAACATGGCATAGAAAGAGGAATATTTTTTTTCAAATGACAATCATATCAATTAAGAAATTTAAAAATACGAATAATATTTACAAAATCTTACCTGCTGAAAATACAAGATTTTTATATTTTGAGCATTGTGGTACTAAGGACAACGGTGAGTATGATCTACAGAAACTCTAGAAAGTATGCACAATGAAAAGTTGCAGAATCTCATTAAAAATCGTGTGTCTGAACTGGGTCACGTGAAATTTTACGCCAGAATGTTGCACAAGCCAAATTAATTAAAATACCATAAGCATTGACAGGCACGTTAAATTACAATTAAAAATTGTACGTATGAAACAACTCACAATCGAACATTCAAACAATTAATAATTGCGTATGTGCTGGTAACAATTCTTTAATCAAGTTTGCGAGCTTGAAGTAAATACCAATCTCATTGTATTTAACCAGTCATCGTGTGACTGACGGTAGTTTTGCTATGATATTCGACGACTGGTTAGATATACTGAGATTTGTGTTTACTTCTAGAAATAGAGAATGCCAGTGGTAGAAAATCAATGAGAAAGCAGGCTGTCAAATCGGCGACACGCATACATGAACTCTCTAATAAAAAGGTGTTAATGCGTAAAAACCGTGGCGAATCGTGAACAATTTTTCTGCGAAAAATTTGTTATTATCGGTAGTCATCTGAAAACGTTTCTAAAAATTTCCCCTCTAACGTTTGATTCATGAAATAGCTCAGAGTTTTGGCACGTATCACTGCCACCGTAACATCGTTATTTCTGCACTGCGTAAGGCCAGTAAAGCTTATCACGTTAGCTTTTACGCAGAACAAAATTTGTGCGAAATTCGTGTGCGGCTTGCATCCAATATTCTGATGAAGACGCTGACAATTAGCATTAGAATTTAACAAAAATTTGATATTTGTCTCAAACAACAAATATTGGTATAATTGAAGTAATTCTCACTTATGTACATAGGTTTATACGTGTAAATATCCTATTGTTTGAGAGAGTCAGGAGAATAGGAATATAATACATATTTGAATGACCCCATTTTCGTAATAGAGCACAATAAGTTGTACAGTCTCAAAAATTAAATTAATCCCCATTTGAACCAGTCTTATAATCTACTTGATTAACGCCTGAAGCCTAACAGTGGGAAAAGAGATGTTGGCTGTTTTAAGACACATGCATGCAGTCATGCGCAGATGACGCTTAAAGGACATCAATATTGGCATCAGCCTAATCGATAATAACCACGAGCAAATGTGAACAACTTAAACGACTAAATAATATCGCCCCCATATAAAATGTGTTCACTAAATAATGTATTATGGTGTAACTGACAAGGAAGTTCAAATATAGGAAAATTTCGCTGTGAGAAATTGCGATTCATTCGTATAGATTTGAAAATCTTAAATATTAAGCTAGCACTAACAACTAAGCAATATTACAGTGAATTTGTAATCTTCACCATGCAAATAAACTTAATAAAAGTAAGACAAATAACTGCCTATTGATATAGATCATAATCTTTTAATATCCTCATATATACCTCTGTTAGACGTCACTTTTTATCATTTTCGCCATTGGTGGGATTCGTCCAGTTGATCCTGAAAAATGTTTTCAGTGATTTTTTTTTCAAAATCAAAACAGCTTTTTGGTGGACAATTTAACTGTCTCTGTCGGATGTTTTCTTCTCAAGCCTGTTTGAATATTTAATGAAACATCAACTAAATTTTTCTACGAAATTATCATATACACATTAAAGGACGTATTTGATTATATACGTATATATATATATATATATATATATATATATATATATATATATATATATATATATATATGTGTGTGTGTGTGTGTGCTTATTCGTTGTCGTAGGGTTCTGTTGCAAGATACTGCATCTAATTCTTCTTGTGATAAATCCCGCTCTTGGCAATTCTGATTCAGACTAACAATAAAAACGAAAAAACTAGTAGATGAATTAATTTAATTTAACGTTTAATTTCTGCCGATAATATGATAATAATAAAATACTAACCTTAACGATTCTTCAGAATTTATAAGCAACTGCATAGACAAGCAGAGTTTAAAATTTTATTTCAACATATTGAAAAATGTAAATCGAACAAAATTATGTTAGCAAGATTCTAAAATGCCTATATGAAACCTGTCAAAAATCTAATGCAGCACTTTTCCCTCATATCACTGATAACAAAATATGTTTTTATATTTTAATGAAAAAATCAAAATATAACGCCAATAAATAAGATCAATCCAAGAATTTCATTATACGTGTCATAAATTTGAATATTGTTTTCCGAGTATATTAGCGTGGCAGAGTGTCTCAGTGGTTAGAGAAACAGTCTCAAATGCAGGCGTGCCAGGGTTCGAGTACTGTCAGCGGGAAATTCTGGAAAGTACGTGAAGAGTTCTCAATAAGGAAGAAATCAGTTTATAAGATGAATTGCCTTTTTACATCATGCAGTGCATAAATTGTACTGACAAATAAGTATATATATATATATATATATATATATAATGGGACGGATGTTTACATCAAAAATTGTTATAATTCACCGCGCAGCCATTATATATATATATATATATATATATATATATATATATATATATATATATATAATTGTGGACTATGTATTTTCAAGCTGTTATTGCATACGGATGATTTACTGTGACCGAGTAAGTAAAAAAGCCTTCAATTATTTGCGTCAAAACTATGTATGGAAAACCATAAGTTAATAACCAGAATAATATTTATTATTTTTAAAACAATATACTCTCTATAATTGCAATTAACTTCGAATATTTACCTTTTTCTGCACTTAAGTATATCCGTCAAATCATGCCTGATAAAATAGAAAGTTATTTTTCCAAAAACATTTCGTCAGCCCTAATTTCCTTTTATTACTCGCCTATACAACGTGCACGCATTAAATGTGGTAAGAAGACCATGTATCATTAAATAATGATTTTGGCACGGTAACAACATTATTTGAAGTAAATTCGAGAGCTTGTTATTAGCAGCATTCTTATTGAATTCAACCAGTGGCTTAGAAAATCGTAACCCCTGTTAGTTGTGCTAGGGAATAATTACAATGGGATTAATGTTTATATTCAACTCGCAAACTTGATTTTAAGAAATGTTATCACCACGCGCGCAATCAATGATTTTTCAAGTTCCCATAATCCTTCAGATGTACGGCGAGCCAATAATTCATCATTAACTTTCAAAATAAATCACAAAATCAGTAACAGAATTCCACAGATAATTATCCTGACTCTTGTTACTTTTTTGTCAACTAGTTTGCCTATTATTTGATCTTTGTTTCGTATAATAATGTTTTTCCTGTTCATATTTATTTCATATATTTTGATATTTGTTTCCCATTATTTAGAGCAATCACATTGAATATGAGAAATTAGTATAGCATTTGACAAATATTGTCTAATGTTATTCATTTATACCATAAAAATGAATGATATTATAATATATACAGACGTTTAACTAGATATTCTAGCGTCATGTATGTGGACACGTGTCTTTTATGTTACTCACCCAGTAAAATATAGTTGCATAAATTGGTACGTACAATTTAGTTTAAAAAAATCATAACACCTCGATTTACCTTAAGCAGGCGTCTAACTAAAATGTTAAGGTCAAGTATGTTTATTTAAATGGCACAATATTTACGATTATATATATATATATATATATATATATATATATATATATATACGTTGCAAGGGTCTTGTATGCCTGCATTAGTTTATTACTGTTAACTACTCAATTAAAATAATTAGTACACAAATTTTGACTTAGTAGGTGCTCACTAGCAGAAGTTGGAGCTGCCAGGGCCTGAACTTGAACCTGAGCGCATTTAGTTGAATACTAGAACTCAAACGCTGTCCCAGCGTAACCGTGAATCTCATTCAATTTATAATTCAATATTAGTTCATTGTTTTGTTCAACCTTTCCTCCAGGTGGGCCCTATTTTGAATCAAGCACGAGTAAATAAATAGACAAACTCGAACAATCATTATGAGAAAGAAACCATGTCTCTCATAGAAATGATGCAGATTTCATTTACATTTGTAGGAATTTTTTATATATGGTTTTGGTATAGACTACAAATAGCGTAAGATAGCAAAAGCAATACTAACCTTGATTGGTTTAGCTTGTTCTTTTTGTAAATCGGCACTATTAATCAGAGTGACCGAGGCCGAGATTTAAAATCAAATTAAAATCACTTCATTGTGTGACATGGGGTCTGTCATAGAAGATCTGGAATGGTAGATTAGACAACATATTATAATCGATAAAATGACTATTCCACCATGTTGAAAGTATGACCAAAACCAGCGGTTTTTATTTAACAAAGATTAAATTGAATGCACCGATAAAAAGAAATAATTAAAAGAATTAACGATATGCTCCCTAATTCAATTCGTTAAAAAATTCCTAATTAGGATAAAACAGATCTACTGTACGAAATGCTTTCACTATTTGGTGCAATGTGTAGTTTCTACTGTGAGAAACATAAAGCTAAAATTATGATATTAGAATTCAGATCAATAAAGCATGTTTTGTGCAATGGCCAGTTAGAACCTAATTTCTTAAGAGATTCCAAATGAGTTCCAAATAAAGAAATGATCAACTAGGTGCACAAAACCTAGTACATAATTGACTATGTTTGATTTCCGCCACAAACAGTACCTAACTGTTATTTTAATTGAAAATTCCCAATAAAGGCGAAATTATATACTAGATGAATTAATATGCTCCCTGTTTCAATGAACTAGCTGAGCATGCGTATACACACACCCAACACGCACAAGAGCATCATATATTCACATAATCATGCAATTAATCTTCCAATCCATATATATATATATATATATATATATATATATATATATATATATAAAATTCAAGTTTGGAATAATAATTCGTCACTGTAAAATTCTAGACTAGATATAATTAATTGTAGCTCATTACAAAAATACATAATAAATTTAAAATTGAATACATAAATTTTAATTATAATTAATTTTTTTTCTGAGAGATGCCCGTCAAATATATGCTTTTTAGTTTTTACAAAAAGAATATGGTCCACTAAAAGGAATAATAAAGTAATTCTTTTGTTTGTTGTGATTTCGGTATAAATGTTCGCAGACTGTTGTGTCATACAGGCGCTTCTTATTGTCGAATGACAACGAATCGCATTTTAATCATAGACTTCGAAATTAGTGTGAAAAATCTTAGGGTAATAATAATGAAAATGTTTAATTCGCAAAAAGGCCGCACTGCCTTTAATTTAAATTCTGTTAGGATATTCACCGTTGACATAACTTTAATTAAAATGTTAAGTCCAAGCTGACAAAAAATATTTTTAAATTAAATTTTAACTGTCACCATGTCTCTTTCTTTTACTCAACTATTCGGACTGCAGGAAAGAAATATTGTAGAATGAACGATTATTATTTAAATATGGTGGATATAATTCTATTACTACTTAGATGCACAGTATGGCAATATTTAATTACGAACTTATTCACTGACACAATTAATCATTAAATCAATAACACTGTTGTGCACACACCAAACTGTACATTTAGCATTAGATTGTCTATTAGATTTCCTATAACACGAGACTTGTTTGCCTTACAATTTGTTCATTTTCCCTGCAAAAATTTTTCAAAAATTATTTTGATACTTATATTAGAGCAATTTCATCAGTCATCCACTTATCACAAAAATTATGCAGAATTAAAAAGCAAGTTAAAAAATTCGTCTAACTGCCTCGATTTAAAAATTTATGCAACTGATTTCTCAAAACTTACAGACGTTTCACTATATAGGTGTGAGTCACGTCTGCGCGCATTTGAATTTTCGATCAGTTAAACTTGTCATCATCATCTTCATCGTCATCGCCAACATCATCATCATCATCATCATCATCATCATCATCATCGTCATCATCATTGTTAGCATCGAAATAATCTTCATTAACATTATCATCAGCATCATAATTATCATTATTTTTATCATTATCATAAATTTATTATCATAATAATAATCCACATCATCATAAAATCAATATCCTTATCATCATCGTCATCCTCATAAACCTTTTCCTCATCATCATCATCCTCATCCTCATCCCAAACATCATCACAATAATCATCAACTTCATCGAAATCCTCGTCCTCCAAATCATCATAATCATGCTCATTTACAGCCCCATCATATCATTTTCATAAAATTAATCAGGATCATCCTCATCCTTATTATTATCATAATAATCCTCAACCAAAAAACAATCACCATCATCATCATCATCCTCATCACTATATCATGCCCTCCTCTTCATCATAATCACTGTTATCACCTTCATCAGAATTATCATAATTAAATTTTTGTATCTGCATAAAAATCAACATCACCATAATAAAAATCCTAATCCTCATAGTCATCCTCTTCCACTTCCTCCTCATCATCATTAATATCATCCTCACCCACCTTCAATCCCTATTTTCATCATCATTATAATCATTATCATCACAAACTTTGTCATCAAATTCAATATTAGCAATATCATCTTCAAAAATTATCATCAGTATCAAGATCACCATTATCATCGTAAATCTCCACCTCTTCCTCCTCATCCTAAATATCCTTATCCTTATATACATCCAAATCATAATCATCATCATCCTTTTCCTCATGTCATACTCCTTCTCCTCTTCATCATCAACCACATACTCCTACCCTTTTTGATTATCAACATCACAATCGTCATCATAAAAATGATCATCCTCCTTTCCACCACCTTCTCATCATCATCACTATCGTCGTCGTAATCTTCATCATCATTTTTAATATGATCATAAACAAAGTCATCATCATCAAAATTATCAAAATCATCTAAATCACCATCCTCATCCTCATAGAAATCCAGTTCCCCTTCCACACCCTCCTCATTTTATCATCCTCATCCACATCCCTAACCCCATCATCATCGTCATCAGGTTCATCATCTACGTCATAAAATTTATCAT
The DNA here is from genome assembly GCA_029291075.1 of Eudiplozoon nipponicum. Taxonomy (NCBI): domain Eukaryota; kingdom Metazoa; phylum Platyhelminthes; class Monogenea; order Mazocraeidea; family Diplozoidae; genus Eudiplozoon; species Eudiplozoon nipponicum. The sequence goes on from JAQBSW010008751.1 coordinate 9,241, forward strand.
CATAATTTTTAGCATCATCATTATATTTATCATCATCATTTCCATCCTCATGTCGTCCGCCTCCTCATTATTCCCATCACCATCATCCACCTAATCTTTTTCAACATTAAAATCACCATCATCATTATCATCATCTATATAATCACCTTTTTAATCACAAATATCATTATCAACATCAACAACATTATGACGATGAGGATGAAAATGGTGATTTTGATTATGATTATGATGTTGATGTTGGTGATCATTTTGATGATGATGATGATGCATATAATGATAATGATGATAATGATGATGAATATGATTATAATGATGATGACGTGGAGGAGGAGGATGACATGAGGAAGAGGATGATGTTGATGATGGAGATCAGTATGTTGTTGAAAATAATGGTGATGATAAAGATGGCGATTTGGATGATGATTTTTATGGTGATACTGTCGATGATGTCGTGGAGGACATAAACATTTTCACCATCAGTGTAATCATCATCATGATCTTTATCGTTATTATTATCTTTATCATCATCATTGTCTTCCTCATCTTTATCCTTCTCGTTATCCTCCTCCACATCATCCTTATTCTCATCGTCATCCCCAACGCCATGATTAACATCATCCTCATACTGACGTCATCTTCTTCCTTATCATCGTCATCATTGTCATCCCTATCGTCATTTTTCTCGTCATCCACCTTATCCTCATTGACGTCCCCAGCGCCATGATTAACATCATCCTCGTCCTTATGTCTTCCTCCTCATTCTTATCATCATCATTCTCATCATTATCGTCATTTTTCTCGTCATCCTCCTCCACAACATCTTCATCCTCATCATCATTCTCATAGCCATGATCATTACCGTATTCATCGTCATCGCCATCATCAACATCATCCTCATTCTTATGTTATCATCCTCATTATCATCATCATCATTGTCATCATCTCCACCATCATTAATATCATCTTTATCATAATCGGTTTAATAAGCAGCATATTCATTTTCATCATATGATAATCTTACTCTTCCTGTTTCTTCTCATAATCGTCGTCCTCTTCTTCATATTTATCCCAATAATCATCATACTCTTCCTCATCTTCATCGTCATCGTCCTCCTCCTCAACATTATCATCCAATGCATCACCATCCAAATCCTCAACATTTTCATCATCAGCATCATCACCGTCAAACTAATTATTCTCATCGTCATTCTCTTCATTATGATCATAATCCTCATACATTCCCCCATTCCCAAAATCATCATCACCATCATCATAATCAAAATGACCATTCTCATGTTATCCTCCTCCTTATAATCATCATCATCATTATCATGATCAGCATCATTATCATCAACATAATCAGCATCACCAAAATCACAATCCTTACCCTCATCTTCATCTTTCTCTTAGTCCCATACCTCATCGTCATCCTCATCCACAACCCCATCTCATTACCCAGCAATCACAAAGTCGAACTCAGCGCTCAATTTAAAATGAGTTTCACTCTTATCATTGCGAATCAATGAGTGCTAATCGACAACTAACGAAAGAAAATCGTGGATTCGTTAAATATACCTTGCTGTCTGACGAATTTGTACCGAAATCATTTTTAAAGACAAGGTTTTATAACAGTTATTAGCTGTTGGCATTAATAAGAAAATGCAACTCATCTACTAGATCGCTTTTTTCCTTATTTGGCATTCTATGGTAACAACCCGATTTGCTATATATGCAAGATAGTAACAGAATGAGTTTCAATAATTTTGATAGAACGTTAGAATACAATTTAACTGACCTCTATACATAAAAATTTGAAGCAAATAGAAAAGAAAACAGTCGGAACAACATTGCTCAAGTCGATTTATAACTGGGCTAGGCATGTGTTATTCTGTGTTGTCGATACTATCATGTTTCCTTGAAAGTGCGTTAAAATAAACAACTACAAATAGATAAAGAGATCACTCATGGCAGATATTTTTTAAATGATCGCGCAATGCAAGCGTTACATTTAGAGTATCCACGAATTTCGTTAGTGGGTAGTCGCTTTGCACTATCAGTTGCACAAAAATACGATTGATAACCATTTCTAGGTACGCATCTTGTTCGTCTTTTTGGTGGCTGGGTGCTCCTTTGTCCCTTTCTCCCAAAGGCTTCAAAATCGTTCATACTAACCACTGGAAATGAGGCACGAAGAATAGATCGGTGGATGAATTTCTAGACTCCAATTCAAATGTGCCCCGGTTTGAGTCCCGTAATCGGAAAACTCTGAACAATGCTTGAAGTTTCTTCAATATAGACGAAACCGTAATACTGAATGAATTAACCTTACTACCTGTCGCGATGTGCAGTTTATAATGAACAAAAATATATAGTTCAAATTCTACCATTAAAATTCAAAACAATATGACATCCCCAAGTGACATCATATCTCTTGTGTAATGATAGATCGGAAAAGCTAAAAAGAAAAGCTAACCGGAGTCATATCTAGGTAAATGACTTATAATTGCACCTAATATGCGGAATAAATGGCGTAGCACAGGTGGCGCGTTGAATAGAAACCCAGATTGGGAAACAAATTTGCCCCGATTTGAGCCTCGGCCATGGTAATTCTCACCAGTAATTGAGTGCTCAACAGAGACGAGACCAGTATACTTGTTGTTCAAAATCATGGTGTTGATAACATTTAAAGTTTTGGTGCATATTATAAAACGTGAGTTGGCATTAAATTTGCGTTGATAGAGACTTAATATGATATCAAATCTAATATTGATTTGATACTCGTTCGTATAAGAGAGTGTAGTATTCAATTGTCCCAACTTTCTTGACCAAATATATAGTGGGTATTGGGCATAGTACCGGCTGGTATTGGTGAGAAACCAGTAAGCACGAGACGCGTATGCACAGGTGAGTATACCTTTCGTTAGTGCTGTCTTTGGTTTATCCTTATGATCATATTAGAAATAACTATTTACAAGATGGACAACACCTAACAAACTATTGTATATATATATATATATATATATATATATATATTGGTTCTCCTTCCCAAACAGTATGTAACTGTATAATACCGGATCTATATGATGAGTCACAGTTAAGACCAAAACCAATGAGCACGAGAATATTCATTCCGTTCGTGCTGCCTTTTGTTTATCCTTCTGGTCACAACTGAACTAATTTGATTCTCGATGCGCAACACTTAATACACAATTGCATGTATATATTATTTCTCCGTTCCAAACAGTATCTAACAGTTATATATTTTATTGAATGATGTCATGACTACCGAGAAATGTGATGATGAAATTTAGCTTATCTTGAATCCATTTTGTTGGCACCAGGTAACGACTCGGCCACCATAGTGTTGATATCGCTTTTAGGATCGGTATATATTACATTTAGTGAGTTGACTTTGGTTTCGCGTTGTCGATGTATTCGTATGAAGGTAACTCCGTCACTGCTTGTATAAACATTCGTAAACGAAGTTGTACCGTCAAATAATCACACATTCAATGTGAAAATATATAGTAGGTATAGGACGTAGTACCGGCTCCTATTGATGAATTGCCAGTTAGCACAAAACGATTACATATTTTGCTCAATCTTTCTATGGGTTATAATTCTGGTTTTTTAACTAGTTTGTTACTAGGCCTTACGTAATATGCCAAGTGGATTATTTGGCAAGGTAATGTTTTTCTTATTCATAAACATGTCACCAATTACCTATATCAAATTCACAGGAAACAATTGCACTTTTAGCAGGCGATTGATATTCATATTTAGTTCTAAAATGACATATATATATATATATATATATATATATATATATATATATATAATCTTTGAAAACTCCAACATCTAAACACGAAAAGGATTGATTCCAATTAATTTGAAATAAAGTATCAATCACTTTCAATCCAGTCAGACGATTAAGCGTCTAAAAATGTTACCTATTGAACGGGCATTAGTTGCGCACGCGGTGATAACGTTTACTATAATCAAGCTTGCGAACTTAATATCAACACCTGACCCATTAAGTACATACATTTATCAATATAAGCTAATAATTATATCGTGTAGAAATGGCAGTTTATCCAGTAGACCGGTTTCGTCCTTAGTGGAATCTCATCACGTACTGGCCAGAAAATGCCGCGGACAGGGCTCGAACCTAAGCACGTCTGCCTCGGAATCTGGTGCTCTAATTATTAATTAATTATTATCTATTGACCACCCAATTGGCTGGCGTATAGTGAAACCAGAAACACACAAAATCCATATCGATCCACACGCACAAGTATACGTACGTTTTTATATCTCATTGTTGTAATACATGAAAAAATTTCTGATTATTTAAATTATATAAAAAGGAAAATTTATCATTAAACATTTAAGTAAAATTATTCTCGTTTAGATTCCTTATATAAATCAAAATTTAAATATCAATAAATGAATATGTTTGGCTGTGGTTTGAGTATTTAGTCAATAATGCTTACGACAGTTAGAATTTTACCATATTTTGCTGGTACAACCATCAATGTGTTGCAGCCACTGTTCATAGATTTGACATCGTGAAAGTCTATCGGTTATTTATGAGAAATTTATTTATTCCATGGTGTTATAAGCACGCAATTGTAAAGGCGATGGATCGTTCTGAGAGCTGAAGTCGACACTCATTTCCTGGTGGCAATTTTGACTATTATTTCCGTGTGTGTTTGAGCTATTGCCAGATTAAGCATAGTGGTTTTCCTCTATGTATTCTGATAAATTACAGTTTAGACTTTAAATTAGTAGACAATTTTTCGTAAAACGCGGGAATTCCATCGCCAGTTGGACAAACTGACGTGTTTTTTTCGTCCACAGTTATCACTTTATCGTGACTCATGTTAATTAATCAGCTGTTGTTCACTGATGATTGCTACGTTGTGCAACTGATTAAACAAATTGGGTTGGTGTTTATCTCAAGTTTCTAAAAATATAACATAGATAGCTTTTATCACTACCTGCGCATCGATTATTGATTAATTCAAAACTTGAATAAAAAGACTTTCATAACACATCATTTATCGGCGGGTGAATTTCAAGCTGTGCATCCATTTATCTGCGGATCTCTATCGTTAGCCGCCAAGGGATAAGTAAGTTCTCGATTCCATACTCCACACCTGCATAAAGTCCATTCAGAGTAATTTGTGAAAATAATTTTGTGTGGTCACTAATGAATGCATCTCATCAAAAAATATTAAATCAACAATAAAAAAACATGATAATATGCTAAAAATTCAAAAATCCTTTTTTTCCGGGAAATGCTCAATGTCGTCAGGCGTGTTTGCTCCGAATTATTGTTAGTTGGCCGATTTATCTGATGTCCGTTTGTCCTTCAAGTTAATGATTCTGCCCGAAAAGGCAGACGTTCTATCGGATCTCTTGCTGTCATGCCCAGTAGCAATTCAAATCATATGGGCTCATAATAATATGTCAAATTAATCATTAACAAGAGCCGCGGTATCACTTGCGCATGCATTTTGCAACCACGAGAAACACATAATTAGGAGCCGACCTAACGCTATATAAATATTATATATTCGGTCAATTTATGCCTGAAAACTGAACAGTGCAATCTTGTATGAATTGGCTCATCAATTTACACATAGTGACGACTTTAAATAGTCATTTATAGTGCAACCCAGGGTATGCCCACCATGTATATTACATAACAATAGCTTTTAAGGGACCAATAGCAATAAATTGGAGATATACTAAATGTCATCAACATTGAAATGAACATGAAACCCAAATTTATGTATTATTATGAAAAGTTTTATATTTTATTATAAAGCGGATATGTACAACGCAGATAAAAAAACAAATTTCTTTTCGCCTGAACTCAACTCGACCGGTATATCTCAATCACACTTTATCCCACTTGCTTTCAAAAATGGACCATATAAAGTAGCAACTATTACAGTCGAGTTGATTTCTGGAGAAATATAAGTGGCCTATCATTATAGTTTTCATCGCGGAAATCTTTCTGTGATTCCTGTAAAATGTCATTAAATTTATAAACATTATTTGAAAATTGCCTTAAATTTCGGTTTATAGGCAATCGTATATGAGACAAGAATGTCTAGTTGTCAAGCGTAACTTTAAGTGTAGGACGGGCCTCTACTGTTTTATAGCCAATAAGCCTGAAAAGCATGTTAACTTCAGAATAAATTATTTTTGCATTCTGTCTTTAGCATAGCCTCATGGTTGTTAAATACCTTGTTACATGTGGGCCGCGCCTAAAACGTAAATTTAAACTATTGAGCTTTGCGTAACAAAGAGTATATGACTGACAACTGGATAATGATTTTGATTATGTTGGTCAGACTATTCAATGGCAACAGGACAGCCAGAAACTCACAAATCCGTAGGTGTTGTCTCATTCAAGCATTAAAATTTAAATGGAATTAAATGAAAAGCCATCAAATGCCATACCTGTTACAAGATAAATCTATTGTCTCTGTATTTTAAATGAACTAATTGGCTATCCTGGTGCCGTGTTTAATAAATTTTCTGTCCCAAAAACTGAGCGATGCAAAATAAGTAAAAAATTAGAGGCGGCCAAAAACTAAAATTAACCATTAAGCGTGAACGCTTTTAATCATTTGTATGTTTAAAATTTCAGGATATATTCTGGAATAATATTAATAATATCTAGGTTTGTATAAAATTTTGTGACAAAAAATTTTAGAAGGTATTTCTGCATAGCCTGTATTATAATGTTAAAAAAATCTATTTTCATTAGCTCATCGCCGAACTAATTGAAAATATCATTTTGAGTCTTCCTTTTTGATAATCATTGTACTTCCTATCAGTTTTCTTAGTAGGCTAGAATATATAATTTCATTAATATTTTGAAAATGAAGTTACAATAAAAATTTTTGTACAAAAATGTTGATTGACAGAAATTTTTACTTCTTTAAGCTTAAATATCTGAATTAAGAATATTTCAGGTAGAATTTAATATTTTAATTAATCCTAATGTGTATTTCATTTCTAGAATATGTTATAGCAACGGTTGGATATGATGCACTAAGCACTGTTTTTTACACTTTCCTGTTGGTAATAATGGATATAAATACATTTCTTTGACGTAGTAATTACTATAAATAAAAAAGCCAAAGTAACGTAAAAAATTGAAAAGCAATATTCTTTGCTGTTGATACACAAGTTCACTCATATTTTCGTTGACAAAATTTGAAACACTGAAGAAGTTTTTCTGTAAAAAAATATGCATATTTTAAAATTATTAAAGTTATGCAAATATTAAATTAAAAAATTAATGTGTATCTAAAGGCTAATATTCTAGAAGTTGAAATACTGAGAAATAAAGAGAAAAGTCCATCAATATATTATTCAATGAAGAAGCTATCTAAAAGGTACTTAATGAGTGAATCATACATCAAATCAATCAATCAATCACTCAATCAATCAATCAATCAATCACTCAATCAATCAATCAATCAATCAATCAATCAATCAATCAATCAATCAATCAATCAAATAATCAATCAATCAATCAATCAATCAATCAATCAATCAATCAATCAATCAATCAATAAACCAGTCAATCAATCAATCATTCACTCATTGATCAATCAATCAATAAATCAATTAATCATTCAATCAATCAATAAATAAATCAATCAATCGATCAATTTTTAGTAAAAATTATTAGTCGCCCAATATTTCAATCAATTAATCAGCCGAAGAATGAATGGTTGAATAAATAACTCAAACTAACTTTTATCGATAATTCATTTCTTAGTAACTTACTCAGTAGACTAGTATTTGAATCGCTCAATGTATATATAAATGAATAAATAAATAAATAAATAAAATCGTATATTAATTAATATAAAAGCCAATAAATAGACCAACAAATTAACCAATCAGTTAATTATAAATTTAGCCAAAATTTTAGCAAAATAGGAGATCGATACTTATTCAATAATTTACGCACTAGGATATATATTTTCTAAAATTTATTACTTTATAAATTAAAGTAAAGTATAAAAAATTTCATCAACCGCAGTTCTAAAATTAAAATATAAAAATACGGAAAACGTTTCCAGAATTAATCAATTAACAATGCACTATATTATTCTATGTACGCTTTTTTGGTTAATTATTGATGCCGTAGGCAATAATTTAAGTGTGAGAATCGAAAGTCTGCCATATTTTTGGTCTATTTTCTATTAATGTATATGGAAAAACTTATTTATGCACATCTTCATCAATAATAATACTTTTTCCAAGTAAATTTCCTGTTGATTTTTAAAATGTCAGTAGCCTCTTACATAATTTCTTTGTTCTACATTAGTTACCAACCTTATTCACGGTATTGATTTTAAGTGAGTCTGATTAAAAAATGAATAGTACTGCATGCATTCACTGCCTTACTTTTTTATTTTGACAAAACGCTAGGCTACTTGAAAAAGAATGAAGCCAATACTGCCTAATTTTCCGATTAGGAATTACTTGTAGATATATTCAAATTAACCAATACGTTTCTGTATGTTATCCAACTATTAAAAGTAACAATTATAATACCTTAGGGGCAGCATTATTCTATGTTCCGAACGAGCATTTAAATAATCGTGTTTTTAAGTATTTAGTCAACAAAATTGCTTTATCCCTGTTTCTTTTTCTTTTCTGGCATTATTATTTCCACAATATATATATATATATATATATATATATATATATATATATATATATATATATATTGAATTTTATCAGGGAATTTAGTTAGCATAGAAGGGAGAATTAAACAAATTTTTGCTGGTTTTTATTCTATATTTGTGTGTGTGTTTCTTTGGCTTGCCAATATTTGAACATTTCATATCGTCATTACACAGCACACAGGTTGTATAAAACGCATATTTTAGCAGACTTGCATTGACTCCACACATATACACACACACAAACATTTGAACACACGAGCATAAACATATATATATAATTGTATTGAAATGTATGCTTATAAATATATGTAATTTTGCAAAGCAGAAATTATTTTAAATTTGGTGTGAGAATATGTTACATATTTCATTGTCCTCACAAAAGATATCCTTGAAGAATTACAATAAAGCTTCAGGATAAAAGGGAATTGATAGCGTTTTTGTTTATAAGTCTCCGAAATAATAAGGGAGTCGAAGTATATAATTTAAATTCGGTGGACTAATTTTAGGCAAACGAGACACAGAACAACAGACGTATATTTTGTTGGATAGAATAATTTTAAAGTGAAAAAAGTTCTCTTTCAACAGCTTGCCAGCAATTAAAAACATAAATATTTAAAATTTCTCATATGACGATGACAGCCAACAAATAGCAAAATTGTCTCACAGTTAGGGGTGGGAATATTGTAAATAGCGTATTGTTAACAGAATTAAAGTGTTTGAGGCACAAACAAACATCACATATAAGAAACAATATAAAGAAAATTTGCCTGGTGTAGTTCGTTGAATTTAATTACCAAAATTGCTGGAGGTGAGTAAAGGAAACGGATAATTATGATTAAGATGAATAGAATTTTTCACTTACTAAGGATACAGTGAAATAAACACAATGCCAAATTTTTCCAGTTTAAAACAAAGTTCTACTTTCTTTAAATCAAGTTTGTGAGTTTGAAGTAAACACCAATCTTATTGTATTTAACCAGTCGTCGAATAAAATAATAAAACTACCAACGACCGGTTAAATAGAATGGGATTGGTTTTTACTTGAAGCCCGCAAACTTGATTTCATGAATTGTTACCACCACTAGCGTAATCAATGATTTTTTAAACTTATAAATTTATTTTGATGCACCAATCTTAGTAAACTCCACAGTAACCTTCGAATAAATAAAGATTAAAAGAAATTTAAATCGTGCAACCTGTCATTGAAACCAAGGTGTTATCCAATTACTTTTTGTTGTATTGAATAGTTTAATTTTGAATCTTTTAACACTTCAGAAATCGACGCAAACTTATTTAATCTTATGTTGATAACGTACAGGAAAATACCTCACGGCATGGAATGCGAAAAATATAATGCGCTTAAAATCGAACAAGAAATAAACATTAATGTAGTTTTATTAATATATGTTCTAAAATTATTTTAAATGATAAATAGAAACAGATGTCTAAGATTAAATACAAAAGATATATTAGGTTTCTAAAGATTCCAAAAAAACAAACCAGTGGTACATTTCTTCATTTTCAGTTTATTTCTAAAAGGCCTTGTATAATATTATGTTTAACAAATTTCTGTATTAGTAACAATTTCGAGACTTACGTGGTAGTTGAATGCATAAAATATGAATTAAATGGCCATTTTAAGCAGTCTTGTACAAATATTTTGTCGAAAAATGTTATGTTTGTGGTTTACTTTTACTGTTAATGTCCTCTTGAAATAGATTGTAACTCAATCATCATTAGTCGGATTTACTTTGTTCTCCGATGACAAAAGGAAAGGTTGACATGCCTCGGTAAATGGAAATTCTCACAGTGTCTTCCTGTATTTTATGACTAGTTGTAGAAATGGAATCTTTTCTTCTATATTTTCTGCAAACATGTTTCTCAGAAATTATAGCTCAATCTGCGCAATAAATAATTGCTTATATGAATAATTAATATTAGTTTTCTCGTGACTGCAAACAGTTCAGCCAATTATAGAATCTCGTAGACCGATATCGATGATTTGGAGGCAATGACTTTTAAAATGTCAAATGGTTAATAGCTTGCCTGTGAACGGTCAGTTTATCATCGTGTCCTGAAAATGAACATACCATTACAAATTTCGGCTGTTCTCGTTATTACCTTCAATTTTATTTAGAAAAAAGAAACCGGTCAATTGCAAAATTATTATCTTGACTGCCAAGCCATTTTATAAACGGGTGTTAACCCATACCAAGGCCAAATATTTTCTTTCCTCCATATCCTAATGTGTTAATTCATTCAACGCCAATAACATGTTAAATGTGTAATCTCAATCACGCCTTGTTAGTACACGCCAGTAACTTCGGCTGTCGAATTTTTCAATGTCATCTCTTATAAAGAAACTTCTAGCTCTGCAACTGCTGCAATTTCGAGAATTAGCTGAAAGTGCAGAAATTTGCATCACCCTTCCGTCCAACCGCACTCTTTCCAACCAAGATGCAGGATCCACTGGAACCGCTTCAACACCGGAACTAGAAGAGTGACCCAATGCCATCCGACTTACACGTATTAGCTCTGATGAATCACACATATTTGGGTGAGGAGTGTGGTGCAGTTTGACGGTACACATTCGTATAGTAGATTGCACCGTCCAAATGTCCTTCTTTCCTCATCCAAACTATGTATTATTTTTAGAGCATATTGTCGGATCCATGTAATGTGCGGCTAGTAAGCACGAATCGAAAGTACACATGAGATTGTATCTTCCGTTCATGCTCACTTTGGTTTATATTTTCGATTATCTTTGTACTAATTTGTTTCTAGGTATATATATATATATATATATATATATATATATATATATATATATATATATATATATATATATATATATATATATATATATATATATATATATATATAAATTGCCAATTTACATTATTATATCAACTAGCTTTGAACTAAGTTATAAAAACGATAAATCGGTTGATCTGCCAACCAGCGACTGCTTTGTGGTTGTTGATAGGCTATTCCGAAACCAATGACATAAACTATTTTCCCAACGTTGCGACCTTCATGGAACCAACTAAACATTATGTACAAAAAATTACCATTATAAAAATGAATTGTATAATGTAGTTAAGGTAATTCCTTCAATAGATCGGTTTGGTCCATATTGAGAACTAATCATGTACTGTCAAGAATTTGGCGCGGAGAGGACTGGAAACTGGGCACGTCTGCTTCGGAATCTGGTGCTCTTTCCACTGAGCCACACTGTCGCACACTACATACAATTTTCATTTTTAGACTAACACATATTTCTTGTTTCGTCTTTCTTTTTAAGTGGAGCTTGTATGGTATATGTTTAGACATAATGTTATAACCATCCAACATCTATCTCTCAGTATAGAACAAACACCGCGCTACATAGGCATATGTTTTGTGTAAATTAAAATATATATATAATAAAACAAACATTGGTTGCACGAGCGTCGATAACAATTATTCATCAGTATAAACTAAGCATTGCATAATGTAGACAAGAAAATTCATCCAGTAAACTGGTTTCTTCCTTATTGGGAACTATCAAATTTTTGTTCAAAATATTCCGCCAGGTTCGAGGCTTGTACGCCGGCAAATTCGAGACAGTACGTTTCGAATAATGGCGAGACGGCTCTACATGATGAATTGTATTGTCTACATTATACAATGCTTAGTTTATACTTTCAAATGTATGTACATAACGGGTAAGGTGTTTAAACAAAGATCACTACCTTGATTGAAGTAGTGGTTATCACCGCCCGCGCAACCAAAGTTCATTTAATTATCATCTCAATATTTAAACAGGTAATTGACAGGATCGATTTCCTTTCATCGAACTAGTACAAAGAAATTATGCAATTACGAAAAGGCTAACCGAACGCGATCTTCCTTACATACATACTGTGCCATTTTCTTATATTTTGTTTTCCAGTTGTTTTACTAATTATTCTCGCATTTATGTGGAACCTTTCTGGTTTTATTCAAATATTACATTACATTTTATCATCTTCAGTTAACGTTTACATTTTGAACTATTTTGCCAGCTTATTTAGAAGAAGGTGATGATACCGTCCAATTGTCTCACATTCCTCACCAAAATATACAGTTGTTCCAGGGCGTAATGCTGGCTCCTACTGGTGAGTCGCCAGTAAGCAAGAAACGAATGTTCACATGATTTTATACATTCAGTTCGTGCTGAATTTGGTTTATCCGTCTGCTTATATTTGAACCATTTGGTACTAGGTGCGCAAAAACCTAATACACAATCGCATACATATTAGTTCTCCGCCACAATATTTAGCTTAAGAATAATTTATTATAAAACATAAATGTGAAGTTTACTGGATTTGTTGCTTTCACATACTTTTAAATATCACTTTGGGTCTGTAGGTTTACAAACGATAAAAAAAACTAATAGGCCAACAGTGGAAATAAGACAGTTTCCTTTACTTTGTGTAGCAAGATATAATTGAAAAACACATTTTACACTTTTCCATTTATCCTATCGAATGACGCTATCAGTTTTCATCAGTTGACCTTTGTTCCATACAATTTTGTTTCACATTTTGTGAAAGATCATGTTGGAACGGTGCTATCTTAATGTATGATGTATAAAAGGTGATCGTTCCAAAATAGATTTGCAACTTACGAACAATTAAAATCCATTAGAATTAAAGGTCATTTTATGAACTACTGATACTGCATTTTTGTTATGCTAATATTTGCACATTTACGAGGAGAAGGAGGCAAATGATTCATGCGTCCCATAAAGTCATTCATCCTGCCAAATCTGGTTTTCTATGAGGAAAACTAAATTTTATACTTTCCCAACGATTGTATGTTTACTGCTAAAAAGTTTTAAATCTGGCGTAAAAGGAATCGATTGGATTTGCTTTGCTGTGCGTCTGGTTTAGAATAAAATGGAATCATGTTTGCTTAAATCTACATCACACGTGCAATTAGAAGTTAACTGTTAGTGTTTTATTTTGATTCTGTCTAAATAAACAGAAATTCTGCGAATCTGAAATTAATATGTTTTTCAAGCAACATATGTAAACAGTTCGACGATGAGAAATATAAATATTTCGCCAGCATTTCTGTATTCCTAGATAAGCAACTATTTGTAGCATCAAATTTCTATGAATAATTTTATCAGCAATGGTGAATTCGTGATCAGAGCGAACATGTTTACTTTGTAGGCACAGAATAAATTTATACTAATTTGAATATTTTCTCTTCTAACATGTTTTGCAATAGCATATTTTCGCCAGTTCATCTGTCCTTAGATTGAAAATTAAAACAAATGTTTTAGAATGAAAAAGTTGATTATTAGTGATGGAACAACCTTAATGCGCATAGAAAAACACACATACATATATACAAATACAAATATATATATATATATATATATGTATATATATATGTATATATATATATATATATATCCCGAGGTCATTATGAATTCATTAATTCATAACACGTACCGAAAGGGTGAACTATAACTTTGTTCTCATAAACTTTTGGTTCACTTAAACAAAGAACAAGCAAACACTAAATACAACAATAGCTCGACACAATAAAAATGAAATAGAGTTGTGTAGTATAATTAGATGGGATATAAGCACAGAAATGTGTGTGTAATAATGAGAACAATGCACATCGACGTAAATAGGCCAAGAATGTAGCCAAGAGAAAAATGAAAATAAGACGATTAAAAACAAGACACGGAGAATCTATATTTGCTTGGGATGTCCTTATTTTTAATTTTTATTACAACGATTATAAAAAAGGAATAGATTTTGTTATTACACCTCTCTTTCATTCATAAGTGAAACATTTCGGAATAACATAATTGAGGCTAAATTCTACATATTCTCCGTTAAGTATTTTCTTCTGACGAACTTGTTATTAAGTGTAAAATTTAAGACTTCATTATTAAAAAATATACTTTTGGTAATGTGGATTTACGAACATAACATTTGCACCACTTTAGTCAGGTTTAAATTTCATTCTGAGGAAATGTCGGCTCCAAAGATTGAGGGTTGTTCAGTAGGCAGAATATACAATTAGCGCACAACACAATCATCAACAGCGCAAATTTCAATAATTTTCATCAGGTATAAATCTACATATTTATCTTGAAGACAATATTGTTCCAGGCCATTCCGGCCGTCTTTTCCAAAATCATGCCCAATGAACAGTGGACCTTAACATTGATGAGATGATTTTTGCGCCTTTATGACACACATGGATACAGAGGTCGCGCTAATGAGCTGTTGGCAATTCGCATACTAAGCAGAAAAATTTGAAGCATAAGTATATATGACTGAGCAACAATGAAGCAGCAATATATTATTATGGTATGAAGCTTTACAGTAGTAGTATTAATAGTAGTAGTATTAGTAGTAATAATAATAGCTGTATTTGAAGAAATAGTATTATTAGTTGTGGTTGTATAAGAATTATTCGATGTAGTAATAGTGGCGGAATTAGTAGTAGTAGTAGTAGTAGTAGTAGTAGTAGTAGTCGTAGTAGTGGTTGCTCCAAAATTATTAAAAATATAATTCAGACAGGTGCAGAAGCAATAACAGACTCATCTTAGTTCAGTTGTGACCAGAAGGATAAACCAAAGGCAGCATGAACGGAAAGTATAATGTCATGCACATTCCTTTCGTGCTTACTGGCGACTCATCAGTAGGAGCCGGTATTACGCCCTTTAACCACTATATATTTGGTAGAAGAATGTGGAATAATAGGACGTCTAGGAGATTGTACCGTCCTATTATTCCACATTCTTCTACCAAATATATAGTGGTTAAAGGGCGTAATACCGGCTCCTACTGATGAGTCGCCAGTAAGCACGAAACGAATGTGCATGAGATTATACTTTCCGATCATGCTGCCTTTGGTTTATCCTTCTGGTCACAACTGAACTAATTTGTTACTAGGTTCGCAAAACCTAATACATACTTGCATGTATATTAGTTCTTCGCAACAAACAGTATTTAACTGTAATAACAGACTCATCTGTATGTATGTACAAAAGATGTCATAATTAATTATGTTATAGGTGTTGCGAACCTAGTAACAAATTAGTTCACTTGTGACCAGAAGGATAAACCAAAGGCAGCATGAACGGAAAGTGTAATCTCATGCACATTCGTTTCGTGCTTATTATTCTGTTTATATGCAACTTTGTCCAAAGTCTCATGTAAATAGAACTATAAGTCTATATATATATTATTGAATAGAAAATGAGCCACCTGGTGACGTGACGTTGAATTAGGTTATTTTAGTGTAATTGTGTCATTCATATGTTGTCAGTGTAAACTAAACCTCAGATAGGGTGGAAAGTGCATTCACTAAAAGTACAACTAGTTTCCTAATTGGCAATTATAAAATAATTGTCAGAAATGTGGTGAACGTGGTTCGAGTCAGGGCAATTTGTTTCAGAGTTGGATGCCAAAGACAAATGCGAATCAAAATGGACTCCTCCTAAAATGCAGACTGGCTAAAATAGTAAGTTAGTTCAAATCTGAAAATTGCGTTTAGTGCGTGTTTTCAGTTGTGCTGTTGACATGTTGATAGACTCTGAAGCAAATGTGCTTTGGCTCGAACCCGGACCGCGGCATTTCTTCAAATTAACCAAAGATTGATCAATATGGACGAAAATAATTTTATTAGTGACATGCATTTAGTTTATATCGCCAACATATATATTCAATTTTTACCTGACCCTTGGTTTATCCATCAAATGATTGTTCCCAGTTATTAGATTCGTCGGAGAATTTTTTCGAGGCCCTATTTCGGGCAACTTCATTACCAGAGGTTGTGAAAATAAACTAATATAGCAAGTGTGAAGTTTCATTTAAACTGTTTCATTTATACTGTTGTTTGGTTGTTATCATCATAGCTAATTAAAGTTTTAATATATGGGCAAGCTTTACGCATAGGTAGGTGTGTGTTTTCCTGTATCCACAACAGCTAAGTTTTCAGTTAAATATTATTGAACAAGCATGTAAAGCCAAGTAAGTGAAATTGCAGAAGCCTCATTTTAATTTACCCGTTGAACACGTCAAAATAATTTTTTTATTCTGAACTCAAATCACCTGACTCCCTCTAAACCATAAATTGAAGTTCGTACATTTGTTCAGCTACGTCTAACGAATTTGTTATTTTTTCCTTATCATTGTTCGGGAACATCAATAAATCAACAAAATGTGTCGTAGAAAATTTTTTTCACATTATGCATAAATATTTTACATTTGGAACCACCAACTACTGTTCCATTAGGATCCTACATATTTGCTTATAACATTCCACCCAAACACAAAATATGTAGAGGACAAATATACTTATCATGTCCATGTTGCATATAATCTTCATTTACATATTTACAACATTAACTTTTGATCAACAAGGTATCTATGAAAGCAATCAAATAAATTACATAAACCTGGCAAAGAACTTTTAATATTAAGAACCCACAAACATAAAGAATGTCTAAATTTCTATGCCATAGAATAAGGGAAAATTCTATTTCTTAGATTGCACATTGATAAATTATAATTATTTGGTTGAAATCGTTGGTAAATGTGTACTAGTTGAAGGTAGAAGATTGGCCAGCTTAGATGTTGTATCCATGTAAACAAATATGCCGATACCTAAATCCTCTGTTATGTTGCTTTACGTTTCGCTGTTGATCATCCGTTTAAATTTGATAAAAGTAAAATGGTGATTGGTCCCATTGTGAAGATAACGAGTAGATGTGTGTACTACTTATTTTACTTTTAAGAAAGAATTTTATAAGCAAATTAAATGTGTCATAATTGGACAGCAGTCATCAGCTCCAATAGCAAATATCATCCCGCAGAATTTGGAAAAAAAAATTTAGATATGACACCCGGAAAGTACAAGTTGTATCAGCTTTGGAAATATCTCGCACGCAGTCTATTAGAATTAAGCATACCTGGCCTAGATATAATGAGTTTTGTCAGATTAAATCCGATATATGACATTATGTTTGTTGTTTACAACAAATATTTATAATAACGATAAGAATAAGAATAAAAAATAAAAATAGTAATAATAATTACGAAAGGATAATAATTTTAAATATTATTAATAATACTATTTTTTAAATTATTATTATGAATGTTATTGTTAAAAATAATATTATTTATTTTTTGCTATAACTAATATTATTATTACTTTTGTTATTATTATTATTACTCTTATTATTATTATTATTATTATTATTATTATTATTATTATTATTATTTTTATTAATAATATTATTACTTCTATTATTAATGCTATTATTTTTATTATCATCAATATTTTATTACTTATTCATGCTCGGTATAAAAATAAAGAGCTCAATTTCCGAAACATTTACGCCGTTATAATCCATTACGTCTAAGGCATAAATTTGTTTGAATGTTCGTTCGATTGTAAGTTTGTCTGTTGTTTTTCGGTTTTCTAGCTCATGTCATGTTTAATTAAGCATTTATTTAATGAGCGTTTTTGCTCACCGGACAATCAATGAAATGTTACCAGGGAAAATTTATTAAATATTCGTCAAATTCGTTGATAAATCGTGCAAGGTAGAGACATTTAGCATTGATAATTACACACCTGAATATTTTTGGTAGAAATAGATGTAATAATATTAATAAAATATAAAGCTATATTATGCAAATAAATGATTTAGAAAAAAATGTGTATGTCATCTTTGCATATGGGAATGGTATTATCAAATAAATATAAGCTTCGTTGTATATTTACAATAAAAGATTAGAGAGGGAGTTCATTTAATATAAAAGATATTTTGGTAATATTTTCTCGCCATTATTTACTTATGATAATTGAATGTTTTCTTGGAATCACAAGAAATACAGGCAAACACATAAAACGTTCTGATAAAAAGGGTGTTGTAAAAATGATGGCATCAGACCATTTTCATAAGATAGAGAACCTTTTGAGAAGCGGAACTTGGTGCGTAAGTCTGGAAAGTAGATCAGATAAATTAAACACAGTTGAGACTTAGGAAATTAAGGGAATTAAATTCCTAATTGATGTCAAACTAAGCGGAAGTCCTTTGCATATAACTTCAGATAGTTTTCAATAAGCTTTTTTTAACTATATACGGACTACTCAAAGCAAACAAAAAGAATTTCTTATCTGGAGTCTGTATTGCGTCGGACTGACGTTTCGATTTCGATTCCCCTAAATCATTAACAGAGCTCGTTCCCTTTTCACATAACTTGTAATACGGAGGACAAAATAAAAAATACAGGCAACTATCCTTCTAAACTCATCACCATTTAATAAACAAAAATGAAATTTTCTATTAAATAATACAGATATAACTTCAGAAAATATGCATATATATATATGCATAACTCTACTCACATATATACCACTATATCTATTTACATTTGCATCCATGTGTCTTAATGTTCCATTAGTTTACCCGTGCTTTCGAGTAGAAATCATGTTTAGATTAGTCAGTTGGTTATGCAATTAATTATAAGATTACACGCACACTCAAATCACTTAAATCTACCTATCAACTCTCTAGATATACATATAATTACTAAGGTTATACATGTCGAACGAAAGAAGATCGTGTGACTGGCGGTATTTTAGCTATGTTGGGCGATCGGTTAGCTGAAATGGAATTTAAGTTGATTTTAATTTTGTATACGTTATTTATGCCACGTACAGTTTCATTTTTCTCAAAATCAGGTCGTTGTTACGAACGTTTTAAAAAATTTGGGCAATGCTAATAAAGCAATGGATTACATACAGAGTATAAAACTACCAACTTTCTACGAATCAAGGGTGCGCTCTACAAAAGAATAAGTTTATGGAAATTTAAAACGAACTCTTTTTTCATACATCTACATGGCCTGCACAGTTTTGGGCCATTTCATTACAAATAAACAACTGATCGTGCCTTATTTAGGTACTACAATCTAGTTAAACCGAAACGAAAAGCAGACGAATATAATAAAGCAATAGAGGACTTAATTTTTAATGGCTTCCTTGATTGAGTAATTTGCTCAAAGGTTAATTAAAAAGAAGCAAAAATGTGAAGACAAAATTGCAAATGACCATCGATATGAATACTCAAATGACCTGAGTAGTCGTTTGAGAATAACACTGTCTCACACATCGAAGAACAATGGATAAAAGCGGCTTTACCACGAAAAATTAAAAAGGCTCAATTTCGGATGTTATATGGGTTATTTCTTTTATTAGTAATGAAACAAACAAAGCCGATAATAATATCGACCTGATGGCAATGTTTCAAAAATATAACAATAAAACGCCGTGCTATATATATATATATATATATATATATATATATATATATATATATAAAAGGGTCCGGTTTCATTCTAATTTACGTATACAGTACAAATTAATTATTTCATACGATAGCAAAATTAGACCAGTTTGGCCCTTAATAAGTAATTATTAAGTACTTGTCAGAATTTTATATGCTGGATCTCAAACCGGAACAAATTTTTTCGGGTTTTTAGTTTAACAATTGTGACAGCAAATCCGTTCACCTCATGAAATTTTTGTCCCATTCCAACTACTATATACAAAATATAGGCTATGTAAATTTCCAGATATTAGGGTCGAAAACCTGTCTTAGTTGAACTCTGTTGTGCATATCTGCCTTATAATAAATTTGTACTTCCATACACGAATTATATCACAGTCCATATTATATATATTTAACTTTGTGCATGTGAGCAATAAATAGTAAATACATTATTATTTGCTTTTAAACTGATCTTTGAACAATCGTTGGTAAAAATCTAGCTAAGACTGTTTTAAGGAAATATAAGTAGTTGGGGATCAATGAATTTAATTTATAACTGTGGTTCATTTGTGTAGTTATGATATCGTGAACTCCAAAATTTGTCGCAGTCAATAAACATCTAACATTGATTCAATAAGATTTATATAACGAGTGTACAACTCAAACTATTTATAGCCAATCAAGGAGTTTAAATATATGATGGCTGCAAGATCTTTAGGCTTCATTTTCGATCAGGCACAATAGATACTTTTTTCATAAATCTTCGAAATATCAAGACATGACAGTATCACTGTTTTCAAAATGTGAGATCAGCAAGAAATTTAAAAAAGGAGACAATTTTAAGTGGGGAAAAGACTATTTATTTACATTAAATAGGTATAAGAGAAACACCGTATCTCGTACAACGAAGAAACACGTTCAAATGCCGTCAACTTGAACATTCAATGAAGTAAAACTGAGAAATCTTTATCAGCTAACTTGTTTCCCTTTCATATCAATAAAAGGAATGCAGCCGATAATGTCAACTATAGATATCGCGCTCAAAGCATAGATTTAATTTGAAAATCGTGTATTAAATTTGCGCACCTAGTAACAAATTAGCTCAAATAGCACCAGAAGGGTTAACCAAAGTCAGCATGAACGGAAGGTATAATCTAATGTGCGCATTCGTTTCGTGCTTACTGGCGATTCACCAGTAGGAGACGATATTTCGCCCTATTGCCACTATATATTCCGGTAAGGAATATGGGACAATAGGAAGGTACAATCTATTATACGATAGCGTAAACGTGCAGAAGTTGAGTTAGCTTCATATAAAGTCTTCGATAATGTGACTTCAAAGTCAAATCATTATATATAGTATATTATTCGAGCCTGTAAAATGTGACATCATTATAGTCATTGAGTTAGTATCTGATAACAACACTATGGTTGTCAAATAGATGTAAGTTGCCGATCGATGTTTGTTAAGGAAACCACAAAAACAAATCTTCACCAGATAATGCAGTTAAGCAAATTATAAAATGACTTGGCAATCTTGGATGTGTGTTAGATTAAAAAATCTTTTCTCAACATAATTAAACTAAAAACGACGTGGCACGGAAGTTGAGTTAGAAATGAATTTACCACGCAGTTCCTCAAAACAATTGAACATTCATCGTTTCACATTCTCTTTGTGTTTTAATTTCCTGTTTTTTTTGCTAAAAAAAATAAACACATGTTCATTTGTTGATACAGAAGGAAAAATACGACATAAATATTCCTTGTTTTTAACATATATTTTTCTCTTTATCTACGGGAAAAAACAATTTCTTTCGTAAAACTTTACTTTACAAAAAATATTTATATAGACCACAATGATATGAATCAAGAACGCGTTGTCGTATGGAGAATTGCATGAAGTATCGATTAATATATATTATAGAAATTAACATTGCAGTTGTGAGTTTCGTTGCCATTATTTTCATTTTTGTAAGATAATTCATTTTTAAGAAAAAGGTATATATTTTTATTTGCGATTTAAATATTAGGAGATTATTAAGTTATAAATGTTTATTTAAAGTGCGTGGATTTGAAATAGACATCAATTAACTTTTTGAACCAGTCGCGTAAAAGGATGATTGTGGAGTCTTCAACATTAAAAAAGGAAAGATTTTAAACTTCATGTTCCTGACTTCATAGAAGTCGAGCAGACGACAATGCAGCCAAGTGATATTTGCAAGGCTACTAAGTTTGGGAGCCACATATCTTATTTTCGCTCATAAGAAAGTCCGACGTCATGCTTTGATGATGACCATGGAACTCGAACGCGTCAGTTCTGTTCGGAGTGTTAATGGTTAAATAAAAATGGATTGGCATTTATCTTAAGTTTATGAAGATCATGTAAAGAAGAGAGCATGTGATACTAATAAGGATGAAAACCAAATTTCTGTTTTCAACTAAATTATGCATATTTAGGCTGAATTTACGTTATACAGTCCGCCGTCGCGTTTTGAGGATGGCCGTTGAGGCTTCTAACCAACTGGCGATATCTTAGCTCTCATCTGCGAATGCTGTCATTAAACAATATTGGTGTTTGTTCCAAGTTCAGAAACTTTATACAAATAATTTATACCACAATTTGTGCCACCAGTGCGTGTTATTTTGCCTAGATTACACGTTATGTGGAAGTACTCTTTGGAGAATGCTTAAGGTTAAATTTAAACTTCAAGAATGCCATATCCAAATCAAAAAATCGATTGGAATGTTGCTGAAGGCCATTAAGTTGTGCCATTTAACTTGTAGTCGGTTTCGCAATTTTTGCTTCACAGTCCAATTTTAAATTCCAATATATTATATGGCGATTAGAAAAACCAACCTTTGATTTGATGTAGAACCTGCTGTCTCCACACACTCTGAATGGCATTAGGATGTGAATTAGTTGGCTTTTGGCTCGGGTTAGTTAATGTGAAACATGAAATCAGTTCCGAATGTTGGTTTAAATGGTCAGATTAGACTAAGCAAGCACTAAAATTGGTTACTTATTCTAAATAATGCGGCAAATAAATCAAGATATTTGATTCATTTGATCATTTTAAACT